>ML270292.1:26913-59621 GCA_005239495.1 Nicotiana undulata | reverse complement strand
ATATGGCACAGATTTGGTGAGAGATGCTTTGGATAGGGTGAAGATTATTCAGGAGAGACTCCGTACAGCTTAGTCCAAACAGAAAAGTTACGCAAATCAGCAGGCGCGTGATGTAGCATTTATGGAGGGAGATAAGGTTATGTTGAAGGTTTCGCCGATGAAGGGCGTTATGAGGTTCGGGAAGAAGGGCAAGCTGAGCCCCAGGTTTATAGGCCCTTTTGAGGTTTTAAGGCGAGTCACCGAGGTTGCTTATGAGCTTGCTTTACCTCCTTCCTTATCAGGAGTTCATCCGGTATTTCATGTATCCATGCTCCGGAGATATCATGCCAATTTCTCTCACGTGATTGATTTCAGCACTATTCAGTTATATGAGAAGTTGGGCTTCGAGGAGGATCCAGTTGCTATTATTGATAGGCAGGATCGCCAGTTGAGGTCTAAGAGAATTTCTGCCGTAAAGGTCCAGTGGAGGGGGCAACCGGTCGATGAGGCGACTTGGGAGTCCTAGGAGGACATACGAAGCAGGTAACCACAGTTATTCGGCACTTCAGGTACGATTCTATGTCCATTCGAGGACGAACGTTTATTTTAGAGGGGGAGATTGTGATGACCCAAAAAGGGGTCATCTTATGTAAATCTAATCGTGACTGTGTTGCGAGGCCTCGAAAGCCTCCGTTAATCTCACCTCGATATGCGTGCGCAGCCCGAGCGCGTAGCCGGGAAGCCTCTATGTGAAAACTTGATTAAGAGTTGAATTTTTGATAATTAATTGAATAAAGTTGACTTTGGTCAACATTTTTGGTAAACGGACCTGGATCCGTGATCCGACGGTCCCGGAAGGTCCGTAGGAAAATATGGGACTTGGGCGTATGCCCAGAATCGAATTTCGAGGACCCAAGTCCGAGAAATGAATTTTTAAAGAAAATTGTTTTATGAAAATATAAAAGGCTTATGAAAATGAACCTTGATGTGAAACATGTGCTGCCAGGGCCCGTATTATGGTTTCGCAGCCCGGAACAGGTTCAATATGTTTTATTTGAATTATCTGTGAAATTTGGTAAGAAACGGACTTGATTTGATGGGTTTCAGATCAAATGGGAAAATTAGAGTTAATGAAGTTTTGAGGATTTTCATGGAATTTGAAATTTGGCTTGAAATGTGATTTTATGTTTCCGAGGTCCGAATAAAATTCCGAGACTGGGAATAGTTCCGGTATGCCATTTATGACTTGTCTGCAAAATTTGAAGTCATTCTGAGTAGCATAGGCGTGTTCGGCGCAATGAAGTGAATTCTAGAATTCTTAAGTTTTTAAGTTGATTCAATTTGGTTTTTGGGGTTGAATTTTGAGTTTCGTTGTTGTTTTCCATGTTTCGGAAGTTCGAGCGAGTCTGTATCATGAATACAGACTTGTTGGTATATTTGGACGGGGGCTTGAGTGGGCCCAGGTGCCGCTCGGACACCACATGAGGCCAAAAACCTGCTAAAACAATTGCTGGTGCAGCTGTTGCTGGTGTGACCGCATGTGCGGTTGCCCAGCCGCAGGTGCGGGACCGCTCCTGTGGTCCCAGCCTCGCAGATGCGGATCCTCCGCTGGTGCGGAATGAATTCTGCAGGAGCGGGTCCGCTGGTGCAGAAACTCTTCCGCAGGTGCGATCCCCAGCCCCCCTGCCCAATGTCCGCAGGTGCGAGCTCCAGGCCGCAGGTGCGGTCCAAGGGCCGCAAGTGCGGAAGTCGCTGTAGCCAGCAATGTATAAGTGCCAATTTCGGGTTCTTCTTCATTTTTCACTTTCAAACTCTATTTAATGGCTTAGGAGCTTGAGAAAAACCTGCCCACGACCAGTTCCAGTAAGAGGTAAGTAAAACCCCATAATTTTCTAGCTTTAACATTAATTTCTAGTTAAATTCCCTAATAAATTATCAAAAAATCATAGAATTAGGTAGTAATTATAGGGTTCTTGAGGATTTTGTGATTTTCCATTTTAGGCCATGAATTCAAGTAGAAATCACACATTAATGATCCTTAGGCTATGGGTGAGTTATCCCTTCGAGAATTTTCGGAATTTGATCATGCGGGACCGGGGTTGGAATTTGGGAATTCTTCAAGAATAGCGATTTTAGTAAATAACTAAGATAATTTCCCACATTATGCATGCATTGATATTATTTTACACCTTTTTGCTAGTTGCGAGTCCTCGGGTGTAGAGCNTTCTCGTAATGCCTTATATGCTTCTTCTCGTAATGCCTGATATGTTTTCCTTGTAATGCTTTATATGATTTATTGTGACGCCATATGTACTATGGGATTATGTTTTGCATAGTATTATTCCTCTAAGGATTTATTGAAAATTGTTGAATGGAAAGGAATTTGTTATGGAAAGAAAGAAATTGAAATGAATATGGGATGGGGTCGTACGCCACGGCAGTGTTGAAAAGAAATTGAAATGAATATGGGATCGGTCCGTACGCCACGGCAGTGTTGAAAAGAAATTGAAATGAATATGGGGTCGGGCCGTACGCCACGGCAGTGTTGAAAAGAAATTGAAATGAATATGAGATTGGGTCGTACGCCACGGCAGTGTTGAAAAAGCAATTGAAATGAATATGGGATCGGGCCGTACACCACGACAGTGTTGAAAAGAAATTGAAATGAATATGGGATCGGGCCGTACACCACGACAGTGTTGAAAAGAAATTGAAATGAATATGGGATCGGGTCGTACGCCATGGCGAGTTTAGAAGATACCTTATGGGAGCGGGCCGTACGCCACGGCGGATCTAAGAATTTGTGATTATTGTTTCGTTCGGTGGTCTTACCCTTGAAAGTGCTTTATTGTTTAGTTCAGTAGTTGTTTGGATTTCTGCTCTTGATATGTACTTGTTGCTTATTTCCTGACATGCCTACTGTATTTCATTATATTCTATCATATGTTATTACTGTTGGACCTTAGTGAGTATCGAGTCGACCTCTCGTCACTACTTCTTCGAGTTTAGGCGGGATACTTACAGGGTACATATTTATTTAATATGTACTCATGCTGCACTTTCTCTTCTTTTCTATACTTGACTGTACAGGTCCGGAGGTTGGTGCGTCTGATCATCAGACAGGTGCTAGATACTGATAGCGTGGTCATACTTCACGGTGAGCTGCTTTCCTAGCGACTTCCTAGCAGCACCCTGGAGTTCTTTTGTTATGTTCTCTGTCCATGTCATTCAGACTGAGACTCTGTAAATATTGTAGTCATTGTATATTCAGTAGTTGCCCGTGACACTCGTGACACTAGTTTCTGGCACACACGTAGTGAATATTTTGGGTTGTTGGATATACATATGTTATGCGACAAGCCTATTGGTTGATTTTGCGCACTTGTAGTTTTTATTTCACATCACCCGCCATTATTATGTTTATATCTGTTTAAAATTGGTTAAAAGATAAAATTTGCGTAACTAGGGATGATAACACTTAGTGTAATTTGTGTTGGCTTGCCTAACCCCGTCGTTGGGCGCCATCACGACCTGGATTAGGATTCTGGGTCGTGACACCTCGGCTCCGCACAGCGTATCTCACAGTAGCAAATATGCAATGCAGTACGGGGGGAAATCTCCCGGAATCTCGTCTGTAGTCCCAATTTAAATATGTAATGCAGTA
The DNA here is from genome assembly GCA_005239495.1 of Nicotiana undulata. Taxonomy (NCBI): domain Eukaryota; kingdom Viridiplantae; phylum Streptophyta; class Magnoliopsida; order Solanales; family Solanaceae; genus Nicotiana; species Nicotiana undulata. The sequence continues at coordinate 55,978 of ML270292.1, read as the reverse complement.
CAGGGGGAAAGCTCCCGGAATCTCGTCCGTAGTCCCAATTTAAATATGCGATGCAGTACAGGGGGAAAGCTCCCGGAATCTCGTCTGTAGTCCCAATTTAAATATGGAATGCGAATGAATGCCCGATACAGTTTATTTAAACAGTTCAAGAAAAATCGCAGGCAAGAATAAGGGTAGAACTACCTAAACATGGTGCACATAGTAGCAAATAAGGGGAATTCAAATAAGAACATGTAGACATGTTTCTTCCTAATCTAGACTACCTAAATAGTTAAATAAACATTGAAATGTGAGTAAAATGGTTTGTGTCATGTGAAGAAAAAATGGAATTTTAGCAACAATGGCCCGTGTACGTACTCGTCACATCACGTACACGACGCCCAATCAACAAATAGTGTCAAAACAACCTAAGGGGAAAGTCCCCAACACAGAGTTAGGCAAACCACTTACCTCGACTGCGCTACTCAACTCAAAACCACGCTCTTGTCATGGGTATCCGACTCCGAATGGCCCAAATCTTTTCAATTCGATTACACAATATAAATATCACTTTAAGGAATCAAAATAGCTAATAGGTTCGAAACTAATACGCGAAATTAGGAAAATTGCCCAAAATGTCCCCCGGGCCCACGTCTCGGAATCGGCTAAAAATCACAAATTCCGAACACCCATTCACTCACGAACTCACTCGAACAAGAATCATCAAAATCCGACGTCAAAATCTCCTTAAATCTGACATCAAGAACTTCCATCCCATTTTCATGATTTTTCAACCAAATTCATTGAAATTATACCTATGAATCTTCTCTTCCATCCCATTAGAATTCGTTACCTATGAATCTTCTCTTCAAAACCCACTGAAAATTGCAAAAGCCCGAGCTCTAAATCATTTTAGAAATTATAAAATTCAAACCCTCGGATTTTGTATAAACAGTCCAGGGATTCCACACCTGCGACTCTTGGACCGCACCTGGGGTCGCACCTGCGGTTGCTGGGCCGCATCTGCGACTCCGCACTTGCGGATATCCGTCCGCACCTACGAGCCTCACTCCGCACCTGCGTGTCTGCAGCTGCGGAAAATCCATCGCAGGTGCAAGATATCAGAACCAGCAATGTTTCAGCTGGTTTTTCCAAGTTCAAAATCACCCGTTGAGCATCTGAAACATCCCCGAAGCCCACGGGACCTCAACTGAACTTACCAACTTGTCCTAATACCTCATTCAAACTTAGTCGAGCCTTCAAATCACATCCCATAACATCAAAATCACAAATTATGCATGGATTCAAGCCTAAGAACTTATAATTTTTTTCCAAATTTCACAACCAATGCCGAAACACGTCAAAACTAGTCCGAATGACCTCAAATTTTACACACAGGTCATAAATGACACTACGGACCTACATCCACTCTCGGAATTCCATTCCGAGCTCGATATCAAAATTTCACCTATCAGCCAAAATCGTCGAAATTCCAACTTTCGCCAATTCAAGCCTGAATCTACTACAGGCCTCGAAACCACATTTCGAACACGCTCGTAACCCCGAAATCACCCAACGGAGCAAACAGAGCCAACGAAATTCCATTCCGGATCCGTCTTCACACATATCCAACTACGATCCGATTTCTAAAGCTTAAACTCACATAGAAGGACTATGTGTCCTAATACTCTCTGAAATTCACAACCAAACGTTCCAACAAGTCCCAAATGCAGAAATATACATGGGAGGAACAATTATTAGGGAATCGGGGCGCTAACTCTCAAAATGACCGGCCGGGTCGTTACATTCTCCCCCTCTTAAGAAAATTGTTCGTCCTCAAACGAGTATAGAGACATACTTGAAGCTGTGAAAAGATGAGGGTACGGCCTGCGCATATCCTGCTCGGTCTCCCAATTTGCCTTCTCGACCAGCTGACCCCTCCACTGAACCTTTACTGATGCGATATTCTTTGACCTGAGCTTTCCGACCTGTCTATCCAATATAGCTACTGGCTTCTCAACATATGATAGATCCTTATCCAACTAGACGGAACTGAAATCCAAAACATGAGTCGGGTCACCGTGATACTTCTGGAGCATAGAGACGTGGAATACCGGATGAACTCCTGCTAGGCTGGGAGGAAAGGCAAGCTCATAATCAACCTCCCCAACACACTGCAACACCTCAAAAGGGCTAATAAATCTCGGACTCAGCTTACCCTTCTTCTCAAACCTCATGACGCCCGTCATAGGCGATACCCGAAGCAAAACTCGATCACCAGCCATAAATGCCAAATCAAGAACCTTCCGGTACGCATAACTCTTCTGCCTGGACTGAACTGTGCGAAGTCTCTCCTGAATCACCTTCACCTTGTCCAGGGCATCCTGAACCAAATCTGTACCTAACAATTGGGCCTCGCCCGGCTCGAACCATCCCAATGGAGACCTGCACCGTCTACCATACAAAGCCTCATATAGTGCCATCTGAATTTTGGACTGGTAGCTATTATTATAAGCAAACTCTGCAAGTGAAAAGTACCGGTCCCATGACCCTCCAAAATCCATCACACAGGCACGGGCATATCCTCAAGAATCTGAATTGTGCGCTCGGACAGCCCGTCTGTCTGAGGGTGAAAAGTTGTACTCAACTCTACCCTGGTGCCTAGCTCCTGTTGAACGGCTCTCCAGAACCGTGAAGTGAATTGTGAACCTCTATCTCAAATGATAGATACTGGGATACCGTGGAGACGAACAATCTCCTTAATATAAATCTCTGCCAACCTCTCGGAGGAATATGTAGTCAACACTGGAATGAAAATGGGCTGATTTGGTCAGCCGATCCACGATCACCCAAATAGCATCGAACTTTCTCAAAGTCCGAGGAAGTCCAACCACAAAGTCCATGGTGATCCGCTCCCACTTCCACTCTGGAAGCTCAATCTGCTGAAGTAGCCCTCCCGGTCTATAATGCTCATATTTGACTTGCAGACAGTTGAGACACTTGGCTACAAACTCCACTATATCCTTTTTCATCCTTCGCCACCAATAGTGTTGTCTCAGATCCTGATACATCTTCGCGGTAACCGAATGAATGGAATACCGCAATCTATGAGCCTCCTCAAGAATCAACTCCCGAAGCCCATCTACATTGGGCACACAAATACGGCCCTGCATCCTCATCACACCATCATCACCTATAGTCACATCCCTGGCATCACCTCGCCGAAACCTGACCTGAAGAACCAGAAGATTGGGATCATCATATTGGCGCTCTCTGATACGGTCATAAAGAAAAGATCGGGAAACCACACAAGGCTCCGAAAGGTTCAATCTCACGAACTGACTGGCTAAGGATTGAACATATAAGGCTAAGGGCCTCTCGGCTGCCGGAAGATATGTCAAACTCCCCAAACTCTCCACCCGGTGACTCAATGCATCGGCCACAACATTAGCCTTCCCCGGGTAGTATAATATGGTGATGTCATAGTCCTTTAGTATCTCCAACCATCTTCGCTGGCGCAAGTTGAGGTCCTTCTGCTTGAATATGTGCTGCAAACTCCGATGATCAGTGAAAATCTCACAGGGAACACCGTATAAATAATGACGCCATATCTTTAGGGCGTGAACAATCGCTGCCAACTCGAGATCATGAAAGGGATAGTTCTTCTCATGCACCTTCAACTGTCTAGATACGTAGGCAATCACCCTACCGTCCTGCATCAGCACCGCTCCAAGGCCAATCCTCGAAGCATCACAATAGCCAGTATAGGATCCTGAAGTCATAGGCAATACCAACACTGGAGCTGTGGTGAGGGCCTTCTTGAGCTTCTGAAAGATCTCCTCACACTCCTCAGTCCACCTAAACGAAGCACCCTTTTGGGTCAATCGGTGCTGCAATGGATAAAAATCCCTCCACAAAACGGCGATAGTATCAAGCCAAACCAAGGAAACTGCGGATCTTAGTAGCTGAAGACGGTCTAGGACAACTCTGCACCGCCTCCACCTTCTTCGGATCTACCTTGATCCCATCACAAGACACCACATGGCCTAAGAATGCCACAGAATCAAGCCAAAATTCACACTTAAGAGAATTTTGCATGCAATTTCTTTCCCTCAAAGTTTGAAGCACAGTCCTCAAATGCTGCTCATGGTCCTTCTGGGACCGAGAATATACCAAGATGTCATCAATGAACACAACGAAGAAATAATCAAGATAAGGCCAAAACACACTGTGCATCAGGTGCATAAAGGTTGCTGGTTCATTGGTCAGCCCAAATGACATGACAAGAAACTCATAGTAGCCATATCTGGTCCTGAAGGCAGTCTTCGCGATATCCGGTTCCCGAATCTTCAACTGATGATAGCAATAACGCAAGTCAATATTGGAAAATACCCTGGCACCCTGTAACTGGTCAAATAAATCATCAATGCGAGGCAAAGGGTACCTGTTCTTCACTGTAACCTTATTCAGCTACCGGTAATCAATACACATGCACATAGAACCATCTTTTTTCTTCACAAATAATACCGGAGCACCCCAAGGTGATACACTGGGTCTGATGAAACCCTTATCAAGCAACTCCTGCAACTGCTCCTTCAACTTCTTCAACTCAAGAGGAGCCATACGATATGGAGGAATGAAAATGGGCTGGGTGCCCGGCAACAAGTCAATGCCGAAATCAATATCATTGTCAGATGGCATACCTGAAAGATCAGTTGGAAACACATCAGGATAGTCCCGCATAACTGGAATTAACTCAAATGTAGGGGTATCAGCACTAACATCTCTCACATTGGCTAAGTACGCATCACACCCCTTCTCAACCATCCGCTGAGCCTTAAGAAAGGAAATGATTCTGCGGGCAGTATACTCTAAGGTACCTCTCCACTCTAATCTCAGTAAACCTGGCATAGCCAAAGTCACGGTCTTGGCGTGACAGTCAAGAATAGCATAGTGGGGCGATAATCAGTCCATGCCCAAAATAACATCGAAATCTACCATACTGAGCAATAATAAATCAGCCATGGTATTAAAATCACTAATAACAATTAAACACGACAGATATACGCAGTCCACAACAAGAGAATCTCGCACCGGAGTAGAAACATAAATAGGGGAACTCAAAGAATCCCGAGATACCCCCAGATGTGAAGCAAAATAAGAAGAGACATGAATACGTAGAGCCTGGGTCAAATAATACCGATGCATCCCTATGAAAAATAGGGACAATACCTGTGATGACTGAATCTGAAGCGAAGGCCTCAAAACGGGTTGGAAGAGCAAAGTACCTGGCCTGGCCTCCCTCTCTAGGGCGACCTCGAGCTGCCTGAGGAGGTGGGCAGTAGCTGGGGCTGGAATAATAGCTGGAGGACCCAATGGAATATGTGGGACCTGATAAGTCTGAGGTTGTGCACCCCTCCTATCCCTGGGGAAATCTCTGATCACGTGGCGAGGGTCACCACACCCAAAACAACCCCTCGGAGGACGTGGTGGCTGATGCTGACTCTGAACTGGCCTGCCGGACTGGCCGGTGATAGCACCTCGAGCAGGAGGCACATAAGACACTGGTGGTGCATAATAAGAATACTGAGATCTAGGAGGAGATGGAATACCAGTGGCTGCTGGAAGAGCTGAATGAACAGGACGAATCACAAAGCCCCTACCATAGCATATCGCTGGTGCACGAAATCCCGAAAAATGACCAGTCTCTCGAGACCTCTTGGCCTCTCTCTCCTCTTTGTCCCGGGCTAACATACTTTCAATCCTCCGGGCAATACTCACGGCCTGCTGGTAAGTGATATTTGTCTCCAACTCCCTGGCCATATTGGTCCGAATACTGGGGTGAAGCCCCTCAATGAAGCGTCGAACCTTCTCTCTGATAGTGGCAACCAAGGCCGGTGCATGACGAGCCAAGTCACTGAAACGAACTACATACTCTGACACAGTCATGGTACCCTGGCGTAACTGCTCAAACTCTGCACGCCAAGCATCCCTGAGTCTCTGAGGGACAAACTTAAGCAAAAACATCTCGGAGAATTGATCCCAAGTAAGTGAAGCTGCCTCCTCCGGACTACTCAACTCATAGGCATGCCACCACTGATAAGTATCTCCCCTCAGCTGGAAAGCAGTGAAAGAAACCCCACTCGTATCCACAATACCCATATTGCGGAGAATGTGATGACACTTCTCAAGAAAACCCAAACCATCATCTGAAGCTAGTCCGCTGAAAACTAGTGGGTGGTACTTCTTCTACTCTCAAGTCTGAGATGCTTTTCCTCAGAAAATGCTACCCTGGTATCATGCTGAGCTGGAGCCGCTAGGGGCATAGGAATATGCTCTGGAACCTGCCCAATATTGACTCTCTGCTCATGAGTACGGTTGCGGGAGTATGTGCCCCTCCCCCGGCCTGAGACGTGGCTAGAACTATCGGGAGCAGCCCCACCAGACACAGAGAGCTGAAGGCGCTCATGAACTGAGCCAAATAAATGCAAAAATAGTCCACGCTCCTCCAACGCCTCCACCCACAACTACCGATAACCACCAAAAACAGTCCCTTTCTCCAGTTAAATATCCCCAAAAACGAGTTGGAAATCCACCACCAAACCCACCAAAAAACAACTTCGAAACATCCATGAAAACCAACTGAAACTTACTACACCTGAATCCAGCCGAGAAACCACCATACTTCAGCCACCAAACAACTCCAAAAGCAACTTTAAACCACCTAAAATCGTTCGCGTCTTCACCGGTCAGGCGAGGCTTCTATGTTGAGGTTCCGGTTCGCAATTTCAACATTTCAGTCCGTCGATTGTTGCTTTGTTATTCCAATTGAGTTGTAAATTTTCAGCTTTATTCATCAATATAAAGGTCCATTCGAATCCATTTTTCTCAGTATTTGTTTAAATTTTAAGTATACACTTGCTTTGATATATTAGTGTTTCTATTTGCTCGTGATGGATTTCATTTGCTCTATGGAAAATACTTGATCTCTTTCTGTAACGATCTAGTTTACCCTCTGGACGATCTCATGACGGCACCTAGTCTCTACGACTAGGTAAGCCTAACTTTGCGGAAAAATAAATGCAATATAATCGATAAAACAGAAAAGAAGAAGATAGACACAAAACATAGCCGCTTGGCATGTACAATTTCACTTCCCAAAACCCGGAATGTCACGACAGTCACAAGCTCTATACTACAAGTGGCTCTATACAATGAAGTAGCAGAAATACATAAGTCAACTATGCCTATACTAGAGTATAAGGGGACTCGTGGGATTCTGCGGACACGGCAAAACTACCTCGCGGTCTCCTCGAAGCTGCTAAGTGACTCCTATCCATGAAACGGAGTGCTGGTACCTGGATCTGCACACAAAAAACATGTGCAGGAAAGGGCATGAGTACTCCACAATTAGTACCCAGTAAGTGCCAAACCTAACCCCAGTCAAGTAGTGACGAGGTCAGGTTAAGGCTCTACTTGATTGTTTTAAATAAAACAGGAGGATATAGAAACTAAGGTAAAATAGTAAAATAAATAAGCTGAACGTAAAGCAGCAACAGGGAGCCTCGGCTCCGCACAACGTATCTCACAGTAGAAAAATGCAGTGCCGGGGGAAAGCTCCCAGAATCTCGTCCGTACTCCCAATTTAAATATGCAATGCAGTACAAGGGGAAAGCTTCCGAAATCTCGTTCGTAGTCCCAATTTAAATATACGATGCAGTACAGGGGGGAAGCTCCCGGAATCTCGTCCGTAGTCCCAATTTAAATATGTGATGCAGTACAGGGGTAAAGCTCCTGAAATCTCGTCCGTAGTCCCAATTTAAATATGGAATGCGAATGAATACCAGATAAAAATTATTTAAACAGTTCAGGTAAAATCACAGGCAAGAATAAGGGTAGAACTACCTAAACATGGTGCACATAGTAGCAAATAAGGGGAATTCAAATAAGAACAGGTAGACATGCTTCTTCCTAATCTAGACTACCTAAATAGTGAAATAAACAATGAAATATGAGTAAAATGGTTTGTGTCATGTGAAGAAAAAATGGAATTTCTTAAACAATGGCCCGTGTACGTACTCGTCACCTCACGTACACGGCGCCAAATCAACAAAAAGTGTCAAAACAACCTATGGGGAAAGTCCCCACCACAGAGTTAGGCAAGCCACTTACCTCGACTACGCTACTTAATTCAAAACCACGCTCTTGCCAAGGGTATCCGACTCCGAATGGTCCAAATCTATTCAATTCGATTGCACAATATAAATATCACTTGAAGGAATCAAATTAGCTAATAAGTTCGAAACTAATACGCAAAATTTGGAAAATTGCCCAAAACGTCCCCCGAAATCGGGTAAAAATCACAAATTCCGAACACCCATTTACTCACGAACTCATTCGAACAAGAATCATCAAAATCCAACGTCAAAATCACCTAAAATCCTCAGATTTCTACTTAGGGAACTTTCATCCCATTTTCATGATTTTTCACCCAAATTCATTGATTAGATTGAAGAAATTGCTAGGGATTAATGATATACAAGTGAATTAAGGTTAGAATTCGTTACATATGAATGTTCTCTTCAAAACCCACTGAAAATCGCAAAAACCCGAGCTCTAATTCATTTTAGAAATTATAAAATTCAAACCCTCGAATTTTGTACAAACAGTCCAATAATTCTGCACCTGCGACTCTTGGACTGCACCTGCGGAAAATCCATCGCAAGTGCAAAAACTCATTAACTCGATCGGGGTCGCACCTGCGGTTGCTGGGCCGCATCTGCGGCTCTGCACTTGCGGATATCCGTCCGCACCTGCGAGCCTGGCGACCCCTGACAAAACTCCGCACCTGCGAGCCTCTCTCCGTACCTGCTTGTCCGTACCTGCGGAAAATCCATCGTAGGTGTAAGATACCAGAACCAGCAATGGTTCAGCTGGTTTTTCCAAGTTCAAAATCACCCGTTGAGCATCCGAAACATCCCCGAGGCCCCCTGGACCTCAATCGAACTTACCAACCTATCCTAATACCTCATTCAAACTTAGTCGAGCCTTCAAAGCACATCCCATAACATCAAAATCACAAATTATGCATGATTCAAGCCTAAGAACTTATGAAATTTTCCAAATTTCACAACCGATGCCGAAACATGTCAAAACTAGTCCGAATGACCTCAACTTTTACACACATGTCATAAATGACTCTACAAACCTACGGCCACTCTCGGAATTCGATTCCGATCCCGATATCAAAATTTCACCTATCGGCCGAAATCGCCGAAATTCCAACTTTCGCCAATTAAAGCCTAAATCTACTACAGGCCTCGAAACCACATTTCGAACACGCTCCTAACCCCGAAATCACCCAACGGAACTAACGTAGTCGACGGAATTCCATTCCGGATCCGTCTTCACACAGCTCCAACTACGATCCGATTTCTAAAGCTTAAACTCACATATAAGGATTATGTGTCCAAAAACTCTCCGAAATGCACAACCAAACGTTCCGAAAAGTCCCAAATGCATAAATAGACATGGGAGGAACAGTTATTAGGCAATACTCACGGCCTGCTGGTAAGTGATATCTGTCTCCAACTCCCTGGACATACTGGCCTGAATACTGGGGTGAAGCCCCTCAATGAAGCGTCGAACCCTCTCTCTGATAGTGGCAACCAAGGCCGGCGCATGAAGAGCCAAGTCATTGAAACGGACTGCATACTCTGACACAATCATGGTACCGTGGCGTAACTGCTCAAACTCTGCACGCCAAGCATCCCTGAGACTCTGAGGGACAAACTGAAGCAAAAACATCTTGAAGAACTGATCCCAAGTAAGTGAAGTTGCCTTCTCCGGGCTACTCTACGCATAGGCACGCCACCACTGATAAGCCACTCCCCTCAGCTGGAAAGCGGTGAAAGAAACCCCACTCGTCTCCACAATACCCATAGTGCGGAGAATGCGATGACCCTCTTCAAGAAAACCCAGAGCATCATCTGAAGCTAGTCCGCTGAAAACAGGTGGGTGGTACTTCTTGTACCTCTCAAGTCTGAGATGCTTTGCCTCAGAAATAGCTACCCTGGTATCATGTTGAGTTGGAGTCGCTGGGGACATAGGAATATGCTCTGGAACCTGACCAATATGGACTCTCTGCTCAGGAGTACGGGTTGCGGGAGTCTTTGCCCCTCCTCCGGCCTGAGACGTGGCTGGAGCTATCGGGAGCAGTCCCGACTGAGACAGAGTGTTGAAGGCGCTCATGAACTGAGCCAAATAAATGCAAAAATAGTCCACGCTCCACCAACGCCTCCACCCACAACTACCGATAACCACCAAAAACAGTCACTTTCTCCAGTTAAATATCCCCAAAAACGAGTTGGAAATCCACAACAAACCAACCAGAAAACAGCTTCGAAACAGCCATGAAAACCAACTGAAACTTACTACACCTAAATGCAGTCGAGAAACCACCAAACTTCAGCCACCAAACAGCTCCAAAATCAACTTTAAACCACCTAAAACCGTTCTCGTCTTCATCGGTCAGGCGAGGTTTCTATGTCGAGGTTCCGGTTCGCAATTTCAGCATTTTAGTCCGTCGATTATTGCTTTGTTATTCCAATTGAGTTGCAAATTTTCAGCTTTATTCATCAATATAAAGGTCCATTCGAATCCATTTTTCTCAGTATTTGTTTAAATTTTAAGTATACACTTGCTTTGATATATTAGTGCTTCTACTTGCTCGTGATGGATTTCATTAGCTCAATGGAAAATACTTTATCTCTTTCTGTCACGATCCAATTTATCCTCCGGATGGTCTCGTGAAGGCACCTATTCTATACGACTAGTTAAACCTAACTTTGCGGAAAAATAAATGCAATATAATAGATAAAATAGAAAAAAAGAAGATAGACACAAAACATAGTCGCTCGGCATGTACAATTTCACTTTCCAAAACCCGGAATGCCACGACAGTCACAAGCTCTGTACTACAAGTGGCTCTATACAATGAAGCAGCAGAAATACATAAGTCAACTATGCCTATACTAGAGTAGAAGGGGACTCGTGGGATTCTACGGACGCGGCAGAATTACCTCGCGGTCTCCTCGAAGCTGCTAAGTGACTCCTAGCCACGAAACGGAGTGTTGGTACATGGATCTGCACACGAAAAACATGTGTAGGAAAGGGCATGAGTACTCCACAATTGGTACCCAGTAAGTGCTAAGCTTAACCCAGTCAAGTAGTGACGAGGTCAGGTTAAGGCTCTACTTGATTTTTATAAATAAAACAGTTTAAATAGTACAGGAGGATATAGAAACTTAGGTAAAACAGTAAAATAAATAAGTTGAAAGTAAAGCAGCAACAGGTAGCCCTCGGCTGCGCACAACGTATCTCACAGTAGAAAATATGCAATGCAGTACATGGGGAAAGCTCCCGGAATCTCGTCCGTTGTCCCAATTTAAATATGCAATGTAGTACATGGGGAAAACTCTCGGAATCTCGTTTGTAGTCCCAATTTCAATATGCGATGCAGTACAGGGGGAAAGCTCCAGGAATCTCGTCCGTAGTCCCAATTTAAATATGCGATGCACTACAGGGAGAAAGCTCCCTGAATCTCGTCCATAGTCGCAATTTAAATATAGAATGCGAATGAATACCGGATACAGTTTATTTAAACAGTTCAGGAAAAATCACAGGCAAGAATAAGGGTAGAACTACCTAAACATGGTGCACATAGCAGCAAATAAGGGGAATTCAAATAAGAACAGGTAGACATGCTTCTTCCTAATCTAGACTAACTAAATAGTGAAATATGAGTAAAATGGATTGTGTCATGTGAAGAAAAAATGGAATTTTAGCAACAATGGCCCGTGTACGTACTCGTCACCTCACGTACACGGCGCCTAATCAACAAATAGTGTCAAACTAACCTAAGGGGAAAGTCCCCAACTCAGAGTTAGGCAAGCCACTTACCTCGACTGCGCTACTCAACTCAAAACCACGCTCTTGCCACGGGTATCCGACTCCGAATGGCCCAAATCTATTCAATTCGATTGCACAATATAAATATCACTTTAAGGAATCAAAATAGCTAATAAATTCGAAACTAATACGCGAAATTAGAAAAATTGCCCAAAAAGTCCCTCAGGCCCACGTATCGGATTCGGGTAAAAATCACAAATTCCGAGCACCCATTTACTCACGAACTTACTCGAACAAGAATCATCAAAATCCGACGTCAAAATCTCCTTAAATTCTCATATTTCTACTTGGGGAACTTTCATCCCATTTTCATGATTTTTCACCCAAATTCATTGATTAGATTGAAGAAATTGCTAGGGATTAATGATATACAAGTGAATTAAGGTTAGAATTCGTTACCAATGAATCTTCTCTTCAAAACCCACTTAAAATTTCCAAAACCTGAGCTTTAAATCGTTTTAGAAATTATAAAATTCAAACCCTCGAATTTGGTATAAACAGTCCAGTGATTCCGCACCTGCGACTCTTGGACCGCACCTGCAGTTGCTGGGGTCGCACCTGCGGTTGCTGGGCCGCATTTGCGGCTCTGCACCTGCGGATATCCGTCCGCACCTGCGAGCCTAGCGATTCCTGACCAAACTCCGCACCTGCGAGCCTCACCTCGCACTTGCAGAAAACCCATCGCAGGTGCGAGATACCGGAACTAGCAATGGTTCAGCTAGTTTTTCCAAGTTCAAAATCACCCGTTAAGCATCCGAAACATCCCCGAGGCCCCCGGAACCTCAACCAAACTTACCAACATGTCCTAATACCTCATTCAAACTTAGTCGATCCTTCAAAGCACATCCCATAACATCAAAATCACCAATTATGCATGGATTCAAGCCTAAGAACTTATGAAATTTTCCAAATTTCATAACCGATGCTGAAACACGTCAAAACTAGTCCAAATGACCTCAAATTTTACACACGGGTCATAAAAGACACTACGAACCTACAGCCACTCTCGAAAGTCCATTCCGAGCCCGATATCAAAATTTCACATATCGGCCGAAATCGCCGAAATTCTAACTTTCGCCGATTCAAGCCTAAATCTACTACAAGCCTCAAAACCACATTCTGAGCATGCTCCTAATTCCGAAATCACCCATTGGAGCTAACGGAGTCGAAGGAATTCCATTCTGGATCCGTCTTCACACGGCTCCAACTACGGTTCGATTTCTAAAGCTTAAACTCACAAATAAGGACTATCTGTCCAAAAACTCACCGAAATTCACAACCAAACGTTCCGACAAGTCCCAAATACAGAAATAGACATGGGAAGAAAAGTTATTAGGGAATCGGGGTGCTAACTCTTAAAACGACCGGCCGGGTCATTATACTTCCGTATTAATGGTGTACTGACTGTGTATTATTGAAATGACCCGGCTGGTCGTTTTGAGAGTTATAGCCCCGATCTCCTGTCTACTACTTTCCATGTGTCCTTTTCTGTTTATGTGTCTCGCCGGGAGGTGTTGGTCATGGTTTCAGAGTGTTTTGGGACACTTACTCCCTAAACGGAAGCTTAAGTCTTAGGATTTTGGCTGTAGTCGGAACTGTATCAAGAGGACTCTAGAATGAAGTTCCATCAATCTCGTTGGGTGATTTTTGACTTAGGGGCGTGTCCGGCTTGTGTTTTGGAGGTCTGTAGCTCATTTAGGCTTGAAATGGCGAAATTCAAAGTTTTGGAGATTTTGACCGGTGGTGGACTTTTTGATATCGGGGTTGGATTCCGATTCGGGAAGTTGTAGTAGGTTCGTAGGGTTGAATATGACCCATGTGAAAAATTTGGGGTCAATTGGACATGGTTTGATAGGTTTCGGCATTGGTTTTTGAATTTGGAAGCTTCAAGTTCTTTAAGTTTGAATCGGAGGGTGATTTGTGTTTTTAGCGTTGTTTGATGTCATTCGAGGGCTCGACTAAGTTCGTATGGTGTTTTAGGACTTGTTGGTATGTTTGGTTGAGGTCCCAGGGGCCTCAGGTGTGTTTCAGATGCTTAATGGATGAGATATTGGACTTATGCAATTGTTGAAGCTCCTGCTTCTGGTGTAATCACACCTGTGCACTTTGGACCGCATGTGCGGCGCCGCAGAAGCGGCTTGGACCTGCAGATGTAGGCTCGCAGAAGGTGAAGAGGAGCGCAGATGCGAGCTCGTAGAAGCGACCTTGTTCACATATGCAGACCCAGCCCCCTTTAAGTCATTTTCGCACCTCTTATGAAATTCCCGTTGGTGTGGTTGAATGCTCACAGAAGCGAGTTTACTAGGCAGAAAAGGGGAAATTCGAGGGTTGATTTCCCATTTCGATTTTGGGAGTTTGAGAGCTCGGTGGGAGGCGATATTTTGAGGCTTCTTCAAGGAAATTGTTGGGGTAAGTGGTTCCAACTCGAATTGGGCTATACTTCATAAATCTATCGTTATTTTTGTCTTCTAGTTAGGGATTTGAGTTGGAAATTTGGAGGAAAATGATAGAAACTTCATAGGCTATAATTTCGAGTTTTGGAAGGCTATTTGATGTTGGATTCGAGTAACTCTGGTATGGTTAGACTCGTGAGTGAATGTGTGTTCGTATTTTGCGACTTTTACCCCATTCTGAGACATGGGCTCAGGGGCTTTTTGGGACGATTTCCTAATTTCTCGCTTTAGCTTAGATTTCATTGATTTGGTACTGATATTTCTATGTGAGTGCCGTGTACACGAGGTGATGAGTGCGTACACGGGCTATATATTGAAAAACCTGATTTACCGAGTAATTACGTGTTTTTCACCTTAATTGGATATACTAGCATGTGTAGTTACCCTGTTAGCTTAGAATAACATGTCTACGTGCCTTAAATTGCTTAATTGAACTCCTTGCAGCATGCCTATCAATTTCCTGCTTCTTTTCCCGACTTGTAATTAGTCTAGACTGTAGATTCTCTTGTTGTATTTATCATTGTAATTGATTGCGCTGTGTATTTACTTTGGGACTACGGGACTGTATCTCGGGAGATCCCCCTGCATATTTACTTTTGGGACTACGGGACGATATCCCGGTAGATCCCCCTGCAAATTTACTTTTGATACTACGAGGTAGTACCTCGGGAGTTCTCCCTCCATATTTACCTTTGGGACTACGCGACGGTATCTCGGGAGATCCTCTGTTTCTTAACTCCGAGTATTGTTATGTTATTTCATTGTGTTTCCCTTTGTTGAGCTTTAGTATCTTATTATACTGCTTTACTCTCCTGTTTTTATTATTATACACCAGTGGGTCTGACCTGACCTCGTCACTAATCGACCGAGGTTAGGCTCGGCACTTATTGGGTACCAATTGTGGTGTACTCATGCTGCTCTTTTGCACATGTTTTGTGTGCAGATTCAGGTGCTCGTTATCAGCTTTAGTATCCGTGAGTTCGAGACAGTTGTTGGAGACTTCAAGGTATATCTGTCGCGTCCGCAAACCTCGGAGTCCCCTTCTATTATTCCCCGTGTCAAACATTTTTCTGTATTTGTTTTTACTAGACTCCGGTGTATAGAGATGCTATTTACTTTCTATATCACATGACTCATGACATTCCGGGTTTTGGGAAAGCTATGTAAGTAGATCTTGGTTATTGTACATGTCGAGTGGCATCGTTTTTCTTTATTCAGTATCTATTGTAATTAGAAGTCAAACTTTATTTTTTGGATATTGGTATTTTCTGTGAATTGTTAGGTTTACCTAGTCGTATAGACTAGGTGCTGTCACGACGTGGTTCGGAGGGATGATCGAGGTCGTGACAATTATTTGAGTTATATATTGGCTTTAAAGATTAATTCGTTTGAGTACACGTAAGTTTGGTTTGTCGATTTCTATTAAGTATGCTATGGATTTTTATTTAGTTTTCTGGGTCAAACGAATTCCCGACCAACGACCAAAAGACGTCGGGTACCGAAGGGCACTTAGTATATGAACCCGAAGAAACTAATACTGAAACTCCTTGAAGGAGAGAGAAGGCCCCGAGATGAATCGGCCTAAGGCTTTTATCCGCCCGGTTAGCCGATGTACTGCTTTCACATTGTTTACCACGGTGATCTCCTCGATGGCTTTGATTTTGTCGGGGTTGATCTCGATCCCCTTGTTCGACACCATGAAGCCCAAAAATTTGCCCGATCCGACTCCGAAAGCGCATTTCTCGGGGTTAAGCTTCATGGTGTACCTTCTTAGGATGTCGAACGTTTCCTGCAAATGGGTCAAATGGTCCTCCCGACGCAGGGATTTAACTAGCATGTCATCAATGTAAACTTCCATAGACTTGCCTATTTGATGTTCGAACATCTTATTAACTAGGCGTTGATATGTAGCCCCCTCATTTTTTAGCCCGAAGGGCATTAAATTATAACAATATGTGCCAGACTTCGTGATGAATGAAGTCTTTTCCTGGTCCTCCGGGTTCATTTGAATTTGATTGTACCCGAAATAGGCGTCGAGAAAAGTAAGGGCAATGGGAATGAATCTTTACGGCATGCTTTATTCAAATCTTTATAATCTACACACATTCTCAATTTATTTCCCTTTTTGGGGACTACTACTACATTAGCTAGCCACTCGGGGTATTTCACCTCCCTAACGGATCCTATTTTGAGAAGTTTTGTTACCTCGTCCTTGATGAATGCATGCTTTACCTCGGACTGAGGCCTTCTTTTTTTCTTCACTGGTTTGAACCTGGGGTCGATACTTAGTCGATGGGTTTCTATTTTCGGCGGGATCCCTGTCATTTCTAAATGGGACCAACTGAAGCAATCAATGTTATCAATAAGAAATTGAATGAGTTTTTTCCTAAGTTCGGGGGTTAATCCCGTTCCCAGGTATACCTTTCGATCTGGAAGATGTTCGATCAATACGGCCTGTTCGAGTTCTTCGACTGTTGACTTGGTTGCATTTGACTCTTCGGGAGAAACGAAGGTCCGAGGGGTGAGGAAGTATTAGTCATTGTCCTCGACCACCTGTTCATCGATCACCTGTCCCTCGGGTTCGACCAAGGGTATAGACTGTGGTTGCTACTTGGCTACCTGCTCGTCTTTTGACTCCTTCGGGGTGGAAGGTGCCAATGATGGTGCCATGTCGTGCACCGCGAACATATCCTTTGCTGCATGTTGTTCTCCATACATTATTGTTACACCATCCTTTGTTGGAAACTTCATCATTTGATGAAGAGTTGATGGCACCACCCTCATGCTATGTATCCATGTCCTTCCAAGTAGGGCGTTGTATCTCATATCACCTTCGATGACATGAAACTTGGTACTTGATTTGCACCGACCACGTTGACTGGGAGGATGATTTCCCCCTTCGTCGTTTCACTCGCGATGTTGAATCCGTTCAGGACTCGAGAGGTAGGTATGATCTGATCAAGCAGCTCGAGCTGCTCCACAACTCTCGACCGGATTATGTTGGCCGAGCTACCTGTATCCACGAGTACACATTTAATTTGAACTTTATTAAAAAGAAAAGAAATTACCGGTGCATCATTATGAGGCTAAGATAAGGCTTCGATGTCTTCCTCGTAGAATGTAAGAGCATCCTCAGGGATGTAGCTCCGAGTTCGCTTTTCCTTAATGATGGATACTTTCGTTCGTTTGAGAATGGGTCCTTGTGGGACGTCGTCTCCTCCAAACTCTATTGATTCGTTTGCCATGTTGGCAGACTCGTTTGTAAAGGCACATGCTGGTGCCATAAAGGTTGCTACAAGGAAGTCCGATGTGTTCAAAATCAAGCAAAGGGAGAACGAGATGCTGGGGGAATTTGTATCCCGGTTCCAGTTGGAACGAATGGAGTTGCCACAAGTCTCTGATGACTGGGTTGTACACACTACAACAAAAAGGGGCTTTAGCGGCAATATAAAATGACTTTAGCGGCAATAACAATAGCCGCTATATCTTTTACCAGCCATTGATGTTTAGCCGCTGAAGCCGGGGTCGGCAAAGCCTTTAGTGGCCTTTCTAACAAAAGCTGGCAAAAGGTATGGTTTATTGCCGCTAAAAATTATTATTTTTAACGGCAATTATTTGCGGCAATTATAATGGCTTCTAAATCCAATCCAAAATGAATAACTATACTCCTTTAGCATCCATTTATATAGCCGCTATATTCAAAATAATCGCTGCTAAAAGTTTACTTCTTTTTTGGAAATTATTTTGTGGCAATTAAAATGGCTATAATATCTCTTCTAAAAACATCTTAGTTTGCCCTTTTAGCGTCCATTTTAATGGCTATTATGTTTAACTAAATTGACGCTAAAAGTCAATATCTTTAACAACAATTATGTTCCAGCAATTATAATGGCTGCAAATCCCTTGTGAAAACATATTAATTTGCCCTTTTATTGTCAAATTTTATAGCTAGTATATCCAGCTATATTAGCGCTACAAGTCACAATCTTTAATAGCAATAGTTTAGCAACCATTAATAATAGTACTACATTCGTTCAGAATATGATCCAAATAATAAAATATATTAATATTAATTTAAAACGACATAAAATATCTCATTAAATCTTAACAAAAGAAAGTACTAAACAAAAATATTAATGTCATAGTAACTTAAAAAATAAACTTATATGGTTTGAACTAAATAACTGATGTCAATATATAACTCGAATGATTGTCATCAAATGACTTCTGCAATTTTTCATCATTTTGAAATCTTCCACCCGCTAAATTCTCGAACATTAGATTGTTTGACCTGAAACTATAAAATAACTCTATCAGATGGTGAAATATAATGTAAAAAAACATTCTTGTCAGCCAACTCCCTCACCTACATCTATAAGCAGAAACAACTAGATGGATTAATAGGCGAGCAAATTGGATGTGCAAACAATTAAAGAGAGTTTCTTTATTTGTTATGATAGATAAGAAACAAAAAAAATTTCAAAAGCAGAGCATTAACTCGGAGAAGTAAAAAGAAGTTGCACGCCAAGTTATAATAACAACAACAACAACAACAAGCAGCAAATATCAACAATAAAGGCCAGAAAAATGATACCAATAATGTATGAACCGGAAACAATAAAAGAAACCTAAGACCCATAATTTATGCTCTTTACAATAACAGAAGTTCCAAGAACACTCTTTCTCTCTTCACATATGAGGACTATAAGGGAGTAAGTTAGTACATAAAAGTTTGTACAAGCTTACAGAAACAACTATCTCAACAAGAATCTATATTGAT
This sequence comes from Nicotiana undulata, assembly GCA_005239495.1. Classification (NCBI taxonomy): domain Eukaryota; kingdom Viridiplantae; phylum Streptophyta; class Magnoliopsida; order Solanales; family Solanaceae; genus Nicotiana; species Nicotiana undulata. The sequence goes on along the minus strand of ML270292.1, from coordinate 36,796 downwards.
AGCACTCCTTTTACCAAATGTTGGAGGTTATATTTCATTTTAGGAAAACAAATCAATATCACGGAGTAATAAACTCCACTCATAATAAATCCTCAGCGTGCGTTATCAGTTCTAACCCCAATTCTCCAATCTCTCTTTCAAAATATCAATAGGGTAAGGATCTTAAATGTTTGGTCAAGTGATAGCTCCATCATTTACGTTCATAATAAAAAAGACGAATAGATAATCAAAAGAGCAAAATTTAGTATTACGCTCAATAATTTCAACAAATATCTTGAATAATTTTGATGGCACGCTCATGAAAATCCATAATCAATGCCCACAAAATCCCATCGAACCAGAACTCAAAAGCAGTAAATAGAAAAGCTAACATATAGAAGTAAGTTACCGTCCATTAAGTTAGAGGAATTGAGACATGCCATTGCAATTAGCCGTAGGCTATGCCTATGTTTTGGTATACAAAGTTCAGATAAAAGCTAGCTAAAGGTCAGGAATTAGAGCAATTAAAACAAAGATAACAAGTGATTATAAATGAGCTAAGGCAAGTTAAAGCACATACTAAAACAACCTCTTACTAGTAAGCCCAAAAATTAACGATTTTCTTATTCTTCAATGCGTTGAGAAAACAAAATTTTGTTGATGTTCATCTATTTAATCAAATAACCTAGGAAAACTCTCCTTTTCCTTTACTCTTTCTGTCCACTATAGTGCCTTCTGTAACCAAAGCTAAAACAAGAACACATGAAAATATTTGTTGGTTTATCCTTCATTTCCTAAACTTAGATTGTTTACAAACTTAAGAAGTTTCACATAACTTAGATTGTTAACAAACTTAAGAAGTTTCACGCAGCTACTGATACTTATTAAAGCCTCACTTTTGATATCTTCATTTGTATCTCTTTATGTTATATTTTTATTTAGAAGATAAAGAGCGATTTTCTTCTTACTAGGAATGTTTTTCTACTTCAACAATTTATATGTGCATCACATTCAGCTAATATATGATCCAAGCAGTAATTGGTGCTTTTCAATGAAAGATTTCTTTTGATTATTGACTTTTATTTTCACCTCCTTTTGTGTTATAATTAATTAAAATTTCTCACTTGCTTGGACTTTGTTTTGTAAGTCTTTAATTGTTTGTGTAATGTTTTCCGTCAAATAACTAAGAAAAACTCTCCTTGAATGTTCCAATTGTATAATATAATTTTTTTATTCCAATACAAGATACCCTCTTTCCGCCATCACTTTTATGAATTCCTCACTTCATTCTTTGCATAACCACAACAAAAAAATATAGTATAGGTTTGTTAAGTGTCACGGATCGTCTTTGGTTTCACTAAATTATCATATTTTTATAACCCCTTCAATTTTATTTCCTATTCAATGTCAAACAACTTTAATTCCAGACAAAGAATTCTTATCAGTTGAATTAGAAAACACTCTTCTACAGGTAACAAATCCTCTCCTAGTTAGGCTAGTATTCTCTATACCCCGAGTCCAGATTATCTCTAGTAAGTAGAGCTCCAATTATTATCAATAGATATCTATTATGGAAGCCACGTGTCCCTGTGAAAATCTAATGGCTTTGATTGCATCTCTTTAGCTGAACATGTTTTGGCAATAGGTACACAAATAAACAAAGCTTCATGAGAAATAAAATCTAGTGACAATTTTAATCATGGGTATTGTAGCAAAGAAGAAAACGTTCTTGTATTGGTGTGTTTATCTTCTCTATAGTCTGCAATAAAATCTTTTTCTCTATAGCATATGCTCCATAGAAGTACGAACAATTTGAGCAGGTTCTTTTAAAGAAAAATAAGGGGGTGTTGCCTTTGACAACCTCCAATGCTGTCATGGAACTAGAAACAAGAAGAAGGATTGGACATATTTCAACTAAATTATTTATTAGGAAAATCAAAAGAGATTCTTATTTCAACCTAGATACAGAAATGGGAGCCTATAAGTTTATTGGATGAGCGAATGTTATTCTTTGTTTTAAAAGAGGAAGAGATGCAATCAGGCCATAGATTTTCATATGTACACATGACTTCCATCTACATATCTATTGAAAATAACTGGAGCTAATATGGATCCCTATACCCCAACTTTTTAGTGTTTTCTTGTGCTTTATTTGGTTCACTAATAGCAGACAGAAGCAACACTCAACCAAGAAAACAGTCCCAAGAAATTCATGATTGTCGTCAACAAGAAGATGAGTGTGTTGTGCAATAGAATCTTTTTGTTTAAAATCCATCTTTTAGTCCCATAGAAAATAATTTATTCTCCTTACTTTAACGGTGTTAAACCCACAGAAAGATGAATTTGATCAAGCATGCAACTACTATCACAACCTTACGACATTAACAACAATAGAAAAAGAAAATATATAAAAGCAATAAGCATCCAAGAAGAATACTTAGCCTGCATGTGTTTGGGTACCTGAGAAGCAGAATACTTTGCCGATGAAGACAAGAAAGTGAAGAAGAAGCGAGATGCCAGTAACAATCTTGAAATCTACATAAAATGAGACGATGGAGAAATAACATAACTTGAACATCAAGTATGATAGTTTCTTATTATGTTATAAGAAATAACAATCACAAGATACGAGACGAACAAAACATTTGCGTGGTCAATTTAAATGAAGAAGTAAACAATGTAGATAATATAGAAAACTTTATATCATTATATTGCTAGCGTTTCATAAGTTTAATCTACTCCAAGCTTAAAGAAATTTTCTTAGTACTCTCAAGGACAAAATACATAATTAATCAAATACTAACTAAATCATCTTCTCAAAATTGGAATTGTATTTAGAAATTGCCTTTAAATACAAACTAAATCATCTTCTTAATGCATAAATCCATAGCACAAAAAATTAAGACATATCAATCAAAAATTACACCGAGCACTTCTCAAAAATTGAATTACATCAACTTTATTATTTGAACTGAAAAGGAAGGAATATCAAAGAAGATGGCTAACTAGTATTGATTATAACAAAATTGTTAATTTCACAGAAGTTTTCAATCAGTTATCTTCCTGCAAGCTTAGAATATGTTTTTTTAACAAAGCTTAGAATATGTTGATCAATTGCAAGTTTATAAAATCTATAACTAAAATATTTTATTGATACAAAAAATAAGTATTAAAAGAAAGACATGTTAGAGCAAACTGGATAGACTTTTTTTAATCACAACATACATGCTTTATTTTTTCAATTTTAGATTTTCTGAAAAGTCAACTAGCTTTTTCATATTCAACCTCTTCTGCCTTACACAACCAAACAAGCTTCGGTAAATAAATATTATTCTACAATATCTATTATAAAAAACTTAAAAATAAAATTTATTCTGGGTCATCTCATTCTTTTTACCTTGAATTGGTGAAACCAACTTTTCTATAAACAACTATTGATCTAGAATATAGGAAAAATGAAGTTAAATAACTATAAGAATTATACCATATGAGAAAAATGCTATAAAAGTTAATAGTTTTTTTAAATTCAATACCAATGCCATAGATTTTTCAATTTTAAATTAGAACAGATACAACGACTTTACTCATCAGTGAATTGAACATTGACAATCAAAGTCATAGAACCAACCAGTTAGCAATTTTAATTAACCAAACACCCACACAGTCGAACACTAAAGATAGAAAGAGAAACTGACTGACGTTTTTAGTTGTGATGGTGGCGGGAAAGATTGGTTGCAGACGGCTTGCGGATGACATTTGTGTAGTATGAGGTTTTCGAGTTAAGGTTTGTAGTATTTAGGTAATTATTATTATAATTTGTTTAGGCTTCTAACCAATTCAATAAGATTTCTCATTTCACATGGTACCAAAACTAAAGAGAGAGGAAGAAGAAGACTCACACAGAAAAGAGAAAATACATCCAACAATCCACACCCAAACACATATAGGGATCACAATTCCTCTCCCTGAAAGCTTACTGCCATATTAAGCAATCTGCCAAGAGCAAACACCAAGTGTTATGTGCGTTTGACGATGTTCTAGTTTCTTTATCTGCAAATCTTGATGATGTTATTAAACAAAAATGTTTTCTTCAAGTATAACTGATCCAACAAATTAAATCAAACAGCTGCTTCTCTCTCTCCGCCATCAACCTTTTTCCTTAGTTATGGCAATTGTATTGAACAACTCTATGGTACAGACCATTCAGGAGTCGTATACCTCAATAAAAATTATCAATTTTGACAGGAGTAATTTCATCTGCTACTTCAAAATGTCCCACTAAACGCGCAATAAACACCATTTGTTGTTCAAGGGTGAATTTAATATTCTCATCCCTACGGAAACCATGCTAATTACTAGACCCAATTAATTAGAAATTTTAATCAACCCAACACCCATATAATGAAACATTAAAGATAGAGAAATAAACTTACTTTTCGGATTTGAGATGGTGGCCGGCGATATGAGGTTTTTCAATTAAGGTTTTGTAGTCTTTAGGTCATAGCTAGACGCAACTAGTTACCAATTTTCATCAACCCTACCCACACAATGAAACATTAAAGATAGAGAAAGAAATTTACTCTTTGGATTTGAGATGGTGGCCGGCGATTCTTCCAGATTGCTTAGGGAAATTTGATTTGAGAAAGAAACCTACTTTGAGTAATATGAGGATTTTTCTATTAAAATCATTCCAGGATTTTTGTGTAGTCTTTAGGCTAAATTCAGAGGGTATATACTTAGGCGGGAGATGATTTAGGGAAAAATTGAAATTAGAGGCAATATTAAAAATAAAAATAATAGTTTTACTGTCTATTCTCTTGAATGGACATTAAAAGTATACTAATTACCGGTTAATATTTATTGGCCGCTAATATTTGCCTTCCGTAAATAAATTAGCGGCAATTAGCTTATTGCTGCTAAATAATTGCCGCTAAATCCCCTTTGTGTTGTAGTGACAAGCCTTCACTCAGGGGCTGAATGAACGAAGATCAATAACTTCGAGGCAACTGAAGCAGAACTTGATCGAGTATCCCGCTGTAACTTGCGTGGATGTGCACAACAGATACCAGTCAAAAATTAGGGTCGAGGACGACCAATTGGGAACCCTCTCGGGCTAAGTTTATCCAAGCAGGTTACTAGCAAAGGAATCAAGAAGTGCAGAAAGGGAGCCAAGGCTGAACAAGGAGAGATATTAGCCATACATCGAAGACAGAAGGAACACTTCGAGGCGTAACATACCTCGAAATGATCGAAGAGTAGATCGAGGTCAGAATTCCCGGGGACTCATGAGTAAGACCGGGATCGACAGGCACTCGGGACTGATGGAGGCACCCCCATTGTCGGAATACAACTTCAACATCGATTCCTCCGACATCGTATTTGCCATTGGTAATATTAGAGACACCAGATGGCCCAAGCTCGTTCAGACCGATCCTTCTCAAAGGAACCCCAACTTAATGTGCAAGAATCATGGTACTCATGGTCATAGGACTGAGGACTGCAGGCAGCTTCGAGAGGAGCTAGCCCGATTGTTCAACGAGGGTCACCTTCGAGAATTTTCAGCGACCGGGCCAAGAATCATTTTCGAGAGAGAGATGCGAACATGAAGAATGAACCGGAAGAGCCCTAACATGTCATTCACAAGATCATCGGAGGAGTCGATGTCCCACAGGGACCCATATTCAAACGTACCAAGGTATCCATCACAAGGGAGAAGCGGACTCGGGACTACATACCGGAGAACACTCTTACATTCAGCGAGGAAGACATCGAGGCTTTATCTCAGCCTCACAATGATGCACTGGCAATTTCTATCCTTTTAAATAAAGTTCAAGTTAAACGTGTTCTCGTGGATCCAGGTAGCTCAGCAAATATAATCAGATCAAGGGTCGTGGAGCAGCTCGGGCTGCTCGACCAAATCATACCCGCCTCTCGAGTCCTAAATGGATTCAACATGGCGAGTGAAACAACGAAGGGGGAAATCATCCTCCCAGTCAACGTGGTCGGAACCATACAAGACATCATGTTTCATGTCATCGAAGGTGACATGAGGTATAATGCTCTGCTTGGAAAGCCATGGATCCATAGCATGAAGGCAGTGCCATCAACTCTTCATCAAATGATGAAGTTCCCAACAAAGGACGGCGTGAAAATAGTATATGGAGAGCATCATGCAGCTAAAGAGATGTTCGCAGTGCACGACTTGGAACCAATATCGACATCACCTACCTCGGAGAACTCAAAAGACAAACAGGTAGCCAAATAGCAATCATAGCCCGTACCCTCGGTTGAGACCGAGGGGCAGATGATGGATGAACAGGTGGTCAAGGACGAAGAAGAAGATGTCCTCACCCCTCGAGCCTTTTTTTGTCCCCCGAGGAATCAGATGCAACGAAGTCCACTGTCGAGGAGCTCCAGCAAGTGGTATTGATCGAACACCTGCAAAAAAAAAAGGTATACCTGGGAACGGGATTTACCCCCGAACTCAGGAAAAAACTCATTCAATTTCTTATTTATAACATTGATTTCTTCGCTTGGTCCCACTTAGATATGATAGGGATCCCACCGGAGATAACCACCCATCGACTAAGTGTCGACCCCAGGTTCAAACCGGTGAAGCAAAAAAGGAGACCTCAGTTCGAGGTAAAACATGCATTCACCAAAGATGAGGTAACCAAACTTCTCAAAATAGGATCCATTAGGGAAGTAAAATACCCCGAATGTCTAGCTAACGTAGTGGTAGTCCCCAAAAAAGGGAATAAACTTAGAATGTGTGTAGACTACAAGTATTTGAACAAAGCATGCCCTAAAGATTCTTCCCACTACCCAACATCGATCGATTGATTTATGCCACGGCTGGCTACGAGATCCTTACTTTTCTCGATGCCAACTCCGTGTACAATCTAATTCAAATGAACCCAGAGGACTAGGAAAAGACTTCGTTATGGTACATATTGCTATAATGTAATGCCCTTCGGGCTAAAAAATACAGGAGCAACATATCAACGCCTAGTTAATAAGATGTTCGAACATCAAATAGGAAAATCTATGGAAGTTTACATTGATGAAATGTTAGTTAAGTCCCTGCGCGCAGAGTACCATTTGACCCATTTGCAGGTAACGTTTGATATCTTAAGAAAGTACAACATGAAACTTAACCCCGAGAAGTGCGCTTTCGGAGTCGGCTCGGGCAAGTTCTTAGGTTTCATGGTGTCGAACAGGGGGGTCGAGATCAACCCCGATAAAATCAAATCGATCGAGGAAATCACTGTCGTGAACAATGTGAAAGTCGTACAACGGCTAACCGGAAGGATAGTTGCCTAAGGCCGGTTTATCTCGAGATATTCAGATTAAAGCCATCATTTCTTCTCCCTACTCAATAAGAAAAACAACTTCGCGTGGACTCCAGAGTGTTAACAAGCCTTGGAAGAATTAAAACGGAATCTCTCGAGCCCGCCCTTGCTTCATACTCCGAAGGAGGATGAAACACTATATTTGTATTTGGCCCTATTCGAAGTAGCGGTAAGTGGTGTGTTGGTTCGAGAAGAGTAAGGTACGCAATTTTCTGTCTATTATGTAAGTCGGACCCTAGGAGATGCCGAAACCAGGTATCCGCATTTAGAAAAATTAGCCCTATCATTACTAAGTGTGTCTATGAAGTTGAAACCATATTTTCAATGTCATCCTATATGTGTATTCACTACATATCCACTTCGAAACGTTTTGCATAAGCTTGAACTATCAGGCCGATTGGCCAAATGGGTCATCAAGCTCGGAGGGTATGATATTGAGTATCAACCCCGAACGGCTATCAAGTCTCAAATTTTGGCAGACTTCATGACTGATTTTACGCCTGACCTCGTACCCAAAGTAGAAAAGGAACTCTTGCTAAAAACAGGTACATCATCGGGGGTGTGGACCCTCTTCACAGACGGTGCCTCGAATGTGAAAGGGTCCGATCTCGACATTGTTTTAAAACTGCCTACGGGCAGTACCATTAGACAATCTATAAAAACTTCGAAATTGACTAACAATGAGGCCGAGTACGAGGCCATGATTGCAAGTCTCGAACTAGCCAAAGGCCTAGGAGCAGAGGTCATCGAGGCAAAATGTGACTCTCGTTTGGTAGTCAACCAAGTAAATGGAAGCTTCGAGGTTCGAGAAGATAAGATGAAGAGATACTTAGACAAGCTTCAAGTGACATTGCATCGCTTCAAAGAATGGATCCTGGTCCATGTACCTTGAGAACAGAATAGCTAGGCCGATGTACTCACAAACTTGGTCTCATCTGTTGAAGAAGATGATATTGTCTCGGGGAATGTCATCCAGCTATCGAGGTCAGTGATCGAAGAAGGACACGCAGAAATTAACTCAACAAGTTTAACATGGGATTGGAGGAACAAGTACATCGACTACTTGAAGCCTGGGAAGCTCCCCCCGGGACCCAAAAGAATCGAGGGCTCTTCGAGCCAAAGCAGCTCGATTTTCACTCGATGAAAATGGAACATTATATAGAAGGACATTCGAAGGACAACTGGCAGTATGCTTGGGACCGGGGGACAGTGATTATGTGCTACCAGAAATCAACGAAGGCACTTGTGGGAACCATTCTGGTGCCGACTCTTTGGTTCGAAAGGTGATCGGAGCGGGGTATTACTGGGATAGCATGGAAACGGACACCAAGGAGTTTGTTCAAAGATGTGATAAATGCCAAAGATTTGCACCGATGATCCATCAACCGGTGAACAACTACACTCGGTCCTATCCCCGTGGCCATTCATGAAATGGGGGATGGACATCATCGGCCCCCTACCAACTGCGCCAGGTAAAAATAGATTTATCCTATTTATGACTGACTACTTCTCAAAATGGGTAGAAGCGCAAGCCTTCGAGAAGATAAGAGAAAAGAAGTCATCAACTTCATATGGGACCACATCATATGTCGATTCGGGATTCCCTCCAAGATAACATGCGACAATGGGAAGAAGTTCATTGGCAGCAAAGTAACAAAATTCTTCGAAGACCATAAAATCAAAAGGATCCTATCAACGCCTTATCACCCAAGTGCAAATGGTCAAGCCGAGTCCACAAATAAAACCATCATCCAAAACTTAAAGAAGAGGTTAGATGATGCGAAGGGGAAATGGAGAGAAGTGTTGCCCGAGGTACTATGGGAATATCGAACGACGTCAAAGTCGAGCACGGGGGAGACCCCGTTTTCTCTTTTTATGGGTCCGAGGCATTGATCCCAGTCAAAGTCAGGGAACCGAGCGTCAGATTTCAACATACCACCGAGGACTCGAACAATGAGGCCATGAACACCTCCCTCGAGCTACTAGATGAAAATGTGAAGCCGCATTAGTTCGAATGGCCGCTCAAAAACAAAGGATCGAAATGTACTACAACAGAAGAACGAACCTTCGCTACTTCGGAGTCGGGGACTTAGTTCTAAGGAAAGTCACCCTCAATACTCGAAACCCAAATGAAGGGAAGCTAGGCCCTAACTGGGAGGGACCGTATTGTGTCCTCGAAATCGTGGGCAAAGGATCCTTAAAACTCGGCACGATGGAAGGCGAGAAACTACCAAACAATTGGAACATATCATTGCTCAAACGCTATTATTGCTGAGGTATGACCTTCTCCCCTTTTCGTTTAGTTTTTATACTAACTCCTTACAGGTGTTCGATTGGGGATATCGAAGCATCCTTCGACTCGAAGACCTTGGGTTTTAAAGCATGCGTTGCACTCTTTTTCCCTTAGATCAGGTTTTATCCCAAATGGGTTTTACCGGCAAGGTTTTTAACGAGGCAACACCTATATGCTAGCTAAGGAAAACTCAACAAGTATTCAAGGCTTCTTTTCAATCAACCTCGAATACTGGGGGGGGGGGGGGGGGGGGGGCTCA
>ML270292.1:0-26805 GCA_005239495.1 Nicotiana undulata | reverse complement strand
GGGGGGGGGAGGGGGGGGCATCACCCTCGAAGGTTACATGTTCGAAGAAAACAAGTCATGCCAAGGAGGGCCTCGATAGGAGAATATTGTAACGGGCGAAACGGTCAAATGAACCGTGTCTATGTAGAATAGTCGAGCCCCCGATGGCAAAAGAATATACGCATGTATCAATTACTCAAAGAAGCATTCTTAACACTTTGTGCCTAAAAAAGTCTATTATTTTTACATTTTACGCCTCAAGGTCCAAACACACCCGAATGCTCGAGGACTGTCATCGACAGTGAACACGTCGAGTCATCAAATACTCAAAACTTATAAGACCTCATAGAGGCATACTCGAGCCTATAAGACCTCAATGAGGCATACCCGAACTAATAAGACCTCATTGAGGCATACTCAAACTCATAAGATCTCAATGAGGCATTTGACCTTAAAAAAGGCATCCCCTCGATATTAAGGCCAAGGACATCACACTCGGGGGCTAAAGGCTACGACCATATAAAAGACTATAGTCATATGAAAAGGCTACGAATAAAATAATGCGGCTCGGAGATGTCTGACTTCCGCCATAAAAACTAAGGCCTTCAAATACTTCAAAAAAAACCCGGTTAGATCAGGCTACCCTCGGCAAAAACAAAGAGGTTTCGATAAAATCAGCCCCCCGATAATGTGAATGCTTCAAAAATATCAGCCTTCAAGAAAACCTCAAGAGATACTCGACTATCGTTGCACATCGACTTACAAAAGAGGTTCCAAATAGTTGAACCGTCGAATAATCGAACGAATATAGAAACATGCCAAGGAATAACAAAACTTTTAATAAGTCTTTAGCCAGAAAGAGGGAAAATTATAGCCATTTTAGAGGTTGAATTGACCCAATCTAAAAAGAGCCTAAGGGCCGATATGTAAGAGCCTAAGGTCCAACCTAAAGAGCCTAAGGGCCAACATAAAGAGCCTAAGGGCCGAGGTTTTAAAGCCTAAGAGCCAATACTTAAAGAATTTAAAGGCCGAAGAACACCATGCTCGAGACCTTTTCTAGTTTGAACTCGAAAGCCCCGAGTTAAAGCTTAGCTCGAAGATCGGACCCTAAGTTGTCACCTATTATCGATCGTTGATCGAACACAAAACCTAAGGGTATTATATTCTAAGTCCAATACATCGGACTGGTCGTCAACCATACCAAATCTCATTTCAAAGGCAAAGGAAAGATGGAAATTAACACAACTCAAAAGATGAAACAAAAGATTCTTTATATAAAGATGATGGTACAAAAGTATGTTTACAAAACTCCCACATAGAGCCCTTACAAAAAATAAAGAAATTAAAGGAGGCCTAGTCTATTGTCGGGGTCTCCTGCTTGGAGGCAGCACCCACGGGGACTACATCTTTGGTAGCTTGACCTTCGACACCTGATCTTCGGGAGTCTTTTCCCCCTCAGGGACTTCATCTCCGTCAACCCCTTCGGGACCAGCCTTTTCCCCGGAAGCCTCCTCGTCAGCCTCCTCTTCATCATCTTCAACATCAACTTCATCATCGGAGGAAAGGACGAATTTGGCATCAGCCTTGTCAACCTTGGCTTTCTCTATCTCACCGGAGAGATCGAAGCCCTTAGCATGGATCTCTTCGAGGGTCTCTCTCCGGGATCGGCATCAGACAAAATCATTGCTTCTTTTCTCCCGGTCGAAGACCCCCCTCAATTCCATATGAGCATCAACAACATCCTTCAAATAGATGGCTACCGTCTTATCGGCCTTGGCTTGTATTTTTATGGATTCGGCTCGGGCTTACACAACTTCGGCCTTGGCCTTCGCAAGACCAGCCTCGAGCTCGGCTATCCTACCCGTTGAACCGAGTTTCTCTCAGGAGCATTCCAAAGTTGGATTTCAAGGGCGTATATGTTTTCCAGTGCATCCTTCTTGGCCGCAGCAAGGATGTCCATCTGTGCCTTCCATTCATTGCACTCAGAATTGACCTGGTCGACCTCACCCCGAAGGCGTTCCAACATTTCTACCTTTTGATGCAACTGAGACATTGAAGTGTTAGCCTCCGAAGACTGGAGAGGGAGTCCATATTTTTTCAGAACAAAGGTTACTTGCTTCTCTAGCTTGTCCTCGTATTCACGAGCTCTGGTCAATTCCGATCGAAGATTCCTGAATTCCTTTTCCTTATTGTCACAAAGAAGCCTGAGGGATTTCTCCTCATTCGAGGATCTACGCAATTCGGCCTCGCAGTGGCACAATTTAGTCTTAATTTGTCAAAGGCCTAAAAAAAGGAAAAATTATAGTGCCACTAAAAACTTACAATTGAGCAAAGGCGTTGGGCCTTCTCAAAAATTGAATTCGTATCCGCTGGTTCGGCCTCATCGACCCCAGTAAAGCAACCCTAGAAGGGGTCATTTTCACTCAGGACTCCGCCTAGCTCGGGCGTCTTCAGGTCCTGAGCGTCCCTAATGGTATCCTTGGAGAAGGTCGGAAAAGACGAGGAATGACCTGCTGTCACGGCCTCGGGGAGATCACCCGAGGCACTTTGTTCAGGCAAAGGAGCTTCGAAGCTCGTTCCCTTTACAGTATTTCCCGAAGTATGGGAAGAAGTCACCACCTTGGGTGATACATGACCTCCATCCCTTTTTTCTTGTGAAGTTCCTTCTTCGAGGCTAGGGGCATCGGTCTCAGCAGGCTTAATAGCCTCGCAAGATTTTTGAGTTTGAGTCATCAATGTCGAACCCTCCACCTCATCATCATCATCGTCCAAGGACCGACGGAAAAAGTCAAAATCCTCGTTGATGACAACATTCTTCTTGCGTCCCCGAGGTGGCTTTACTTTGCTTTGGGTGTCCTCGCTCTTCGAGGACCTTTTTCTCTTGTTGTCCTTCTTTGGCATGAGGGCCGAAGATCCTTCTTCCTCCCCGAGAGGGGGCGGCCTCATCTAGGAGAACTCGCCAATACCTGCAATAGTGGAATTAGGTCACATGAAGAAAGGCATATTATTAAGGAAAGAAATATTATAACACGTACCGTGGTGTTTTGCTTCCTACTTTCCCTTCGACAAATCATTCCACTTGCGTTTGTCGTATGTTGAAGTAGCAGCCAGTTTGTGAGCCCAGTCCTCGAGGTCGAGGACCGCATTAAGCATCCACGGGACCACTGTGGGAGAGGAGAAGGAACAATTATGCGAAGTTTAGCTAAAATTATGAAAATGAAATAAAGCAAAGCATTTTACTCACGTTCGAAGTTCCATTTCTCGAGGAAGGGCAGGAACTCCTTCGGAATAACATCGATGGTCCTCACCCGGATTGACCGGCTCATCCAACCTCAATCCCCGACTTCGTCATTACTGGCAATGAAGGACTTGGTATATCGGCGTTGGAGTTTGATTAAACCTCGGAAATGTTGAGGTCGATATAATCGGATGAGGTGGCTGAGGTGAACTCGATCTCGGCCTTTTCGGCGAAGAACCTCATCATTAATATGATCCGCCATAAAGACGAATGAATCTGGCCTAGGGTAACTTGATACCTTTGGCAGAATTCGAGCACGAGCGGGTCGAGGGGACCCAGTGTAAAGGGGTATGTATACACGCTCAGGAACCCCTCTTCATAGGTCGTGATATCTTCTTCGCGAGAGGTATTTGCAGAACGACCTCCTTCCCCCATTTACACTCTCTCCTCACAGCTTTGAGGTGTCTTTCCTCGATTGATCTTATGTACCTCGATGTGTGTTCCCGACGGCAGGGGACATCGGGAGGGTTCTCTATTGTAAATTCCTTCTTCAAAGAAAAACTTCTCGGTACGATCTCATTAAGCACCAACGGTTTATCACCGGCTGGACGAAAAGTAGAAGTGGAGGTTCCTTCTTTTTGAGGAACGAATTTGGAAGTTTTGGCCATAGTTTCTTTAGAAAAAGAAGGAAGAGGTGAATAAACCGACGAGGTTTTGAGCTAATACGGCGGAGGAACTGGTGGTGAAAGGGAAGCTTATAGAGGAGAGTAGGTGTTGCAAAGTGGTAAAGTTCCTAATAAGAAACGAAAGCGGGTATATATAGGAAGGCGACGACTGTTCATTGATACTTATGGCCGACCGGCCCTGACGTGCACTCAATGCTTTTGGGGAAGAGAACCAACTTGACGCTTTGGTCATTTAAACTCCTGCGTCATGGGAATGATATTATCATCAAGGACCTCGGGAATTCAAAACGTTTCTTATCATTTCATTCTATGAAATGCGGGGACTATCTGTATACGGACAAAATCAGAAGAGTCCGATTTCAAAGTCTTTATTGTGTTCTGAGCCCGAGCTCGGAAGACTCGAAGAAACGTTCGAATCCGATCTCAGAATGCATACCTCGAGAGTGTAACGACCCGAAATTCTAACTCAGGTCATGATGGCGCCCAACAATGGGGTTAGGCAAGCCAATATAAATTTCACTAAGTGCTCTTCCTTAATTTGATTAATAGTTCAACATTTACCACATTTGACAAGTTAAAACATGATATCTAAAGATAATAACCCAGTAATAGATAAACTAGCCATAAATAAACGTGAGCTGATATACGAGCATATATATGTACAGCTCAAAATCTCAAAATAACCACTACGTGTGTGTGCCAGGAACTAGCGTCACGAGTGTCACGAGCATACTAACAGGATAACCAAAAGATAGAATATACAATCCCACTGTCTGAATAAATAGACGGGAAACAAAAGTAAGGAAACTCCATGGTGCTGCCGGGGATCGCCAGAAGAAAGCAGCTCACCGTGAAGTCAGGTCCACTACGGTCAATATCTAGCTCCGGTTTGATAACCAGAAGCACCAGCCTCAGAACCTGTACAATTAAGTACAAAAGTGCAGCATGAGTACATATTAAATAAATATGTAACCAGTGAGTATCCCGTCTAATCTCGAAGAAGTAGTGACGAGAGGTCGACTCGATACTCACTAAGGTCTAACAGTAATAATATAAAGCAGGATATAACGGAATGCAGTAGACATGGGAAACAGTAAGCAACAGATACATTTCAAGTACAGATATCCAGGAAAAACTACTGAAAATAAGCAACAATGTACACTTTCCTTGTTCCCAAGTATCTGTCGAGCCAATATCACTGAAACAGTACCAAATAGTCACGCGCACACAAGGATAAGACAACCGGCCGGAGTCATAAGGATAATATCTATGCACTGTCGAGGATCGAACGGCCCGTCCTATAAGTGCATTCTTACCATAGTATAATCTCTCAGGTGCACTGCCGAGGATCAAACGGCCCGTCCCAAAAGTGTACCTTTTAATCCGCCGTGGCATACGGCCTGCTCCCATGAGAGTGAGGGAAATCAAACTCCGCTCACGGAATGTGAATTGCGAAGCGGTCACAAGCACATACAATATCATTAAAACTTACCTTCCATAACAATTTCCCTTCAAATTATCCAAATCCATGAAATCTCAGAGAATCAATGCTAGGCATAACATGAGTTTATAACACATATGACGTTTCAAGGAAGAATATAAGGCATGCTGTGGGCCTAACTACCCGAACATTACAATAGTAGTCGCTACGTACGTACTCTCGTCACTTTGTACGCACGTAGCCCCAAAACAAGTGCGCATAGCATATAAATCACCTATGGGGACAATTCCCTCTTACAAGGTTAGAAAGGAGACTCACCTCATGCCGAATCTACCCCTCGTACCAAGGATGCGCCCGAAACTCCGATCTCTACACCAGAGGACTCGCAACTAGCCAAATATGGTATAATTATATCAATTCAAGCTCAAGGTAGAGAAATCATCCTATTTATTCAAAAATTTAACATTCTTGAAGAATTGCCAAAATTCGACCACAGGCCTGCACGCTCGGATTCCGAAAATTCTCGAAGGAATCACTCACCCATAGCCTAAGGATCATTAATATGTAGTTTCTTCTTGAATTCATAGCATAAACGGACAATTTGCTTATTTCCTCAAGAACCCTAAATTTACTACCCAATTCTTGACTTTTCCATAATTTAGTAGTTAATTCAAGTTGAAATCCATGTATTAAACTAGTGTTGAAGTGGAATTAACTTACCTTGACAGTAGCTAGGTCGTGGGACACTTTCTCCAAACTTCCAAGCTCTCAAATAGAGGACTCTTATGTTAAGAAATGAAAAATCCCGAGTTTTTGAAGAAGATATACTGCCCAGCTGCCCCTTCATCGCGATCGCGACAAGGGGCCCGCGATCGCGAAGGCCAATGGCCTAGGCCCCCTGGGGCCCTTCTATGCGAATGCGGGAAGGGGCCCGGGATTGCGAAGGCCAACTGGCTAGACCTCCACGAACGCAGTGGATAACCTGCGATCACGAAGAGTAAACGGGCCTGATCCCTTCCTACACCTATGCGAACGCGAAGACATGGGTACGATCGCGATGGTCAGGGATCCAACCCATCGCGAACACGGAGACAAGGACGCGATCGTGAAGGTCAGGGACCCAACCTACCGCGATTGCGGAGAGTTTTCTTCGAACGCGTAGAGAATTCAGCAGCCCAGCCCAATTCCTTCTACGCGACGCGGCCCCTTTTCCGTGATCGCGAAGAAGGAAACCAGACAGCAAAAATTTGGTTTTTTTGAGCTTAGCTCCCGGGGGTCCAAAACTCACCCGAGCCCCTCGGGACCCTGTCCAAAAGAATTACCAAGTCTGTATTCATGATACGGACTCGCTCGAATTTCCGGAACGTGAAAAACAACAACAAAACTCAGAATTTGACCCCAAAACCAAATTGAATCAAACTTAAGAACTTCAAGTTCTTGATTTCTACAACGATGCGCCGAATCGACCTATACTACTCGGAATGACTTCAAATTTTGCAGGCAAGTCATAAATGAAATAACGCAACTATTCCTGATCTCGAAATTCCGTTCGGACCTCGATAACATAAAATCACGTTCCAAACCAAATTTCAAACTTAAGGAAATCCTGATTTCCATATTGGGCGCCGAAATGCTCCCGGGTCATCGAAAACCCATTCCGAACATACGCCCAAGTCCAAAATCATCATACAAAGCTACTGAAACTGTCGGAACTCAATTCCGAGGTCGGTTCTAAAAATATTGACCGAAGTTAAACTTGGCCAAAAAGGCCAACCTTAAGGAACCAAGTGTTCCTACAACACTCTAAACACTTCCAAATCCCGAACCACCCGTCCCCGCAAGTCATAAATCACGAGAAGACGCTATGGGAAGTTTTATTTAGGGGAAGGGGGTCCTAATACACAAAATGACCAGTCGGGTCGTTACAGAGAGAGCACATAGAAGGCCCGACATGGCCTACCTCGAGGCAGTACAATTTTGATGACAATCAAGAAAAAGCAGAAATTTCTCAAGGGCATATAGGTCAAGGCGTAAATCTCAGGATTAGTTCGTACAAATCCGTACTAGGCGATTATACAGTTGTACCAATAGTATTTTTTTACTGTAAATAGAAAAGTGTTTCCCCCTCCTATATAAATGGGACTCAAATCATTTGTAAAATGGATCATTCAATTCTATAGACATTCTACTATGCTTTTCTCGTTTACTGTGCTCAAGATTATTCTTCATATTTATTGCTCTTCATTTATTGTTCATACTTTATTGCTATTAACTAACCTCGAGACCCTGCGGCTATCGAGCTCGAGGCCCCCATTCCTTTGACAACACTGGTTTGGCTATCATTTCTTCTTACTTACACTTGATATTTCTTGCTTATTTATTAGTATTGGAATAAATCACATATTTTTAGAACCACAAATCATATTTAATTGTTAAAACCATTTTCGAGGTAAACATAACGCCGCAAATGTAGAATTTTTTCCTTACTATACAATATTTGAAACTTATTTATCAAAATTGTCCTAGTTTTATATATTACACGCCTTAAACAAGGATTACTTACAAATTATATAGAATCCGTTATTAATGTCTTAAACTAGGGGATTCCAGTTACACCCTTTTTTCTTCTCGTCTCTTTCCTTATTTTTCTTCCCTCTTAATTGCTTGTAAAATTAAGGGGAAATATTTTTAGAGCGATATGGAAATGTCAAAAAATTTATGCCGCCTTAATTGCTTTTATCAATACTTGGTTCTATAAATTTTACAAAAAATTTCTTCCTTAATTGTCATCGTCATACACTGCTTTAGGAGGAAAGAACAATGTATGATCTTCTAATAGAAATTTGTTGTTCTTTTTCACTTTCGTAGATAGAACTGATGAGGATCTTTTTATTCTTTTTCTCTCGTTTTCTCTCGTTTTTCTTCTTTCCTGGGAATTTTTTACATAACTCAATTGCTCACTGATATGCAACGACCATGTCTTTACTATTTTCTAGGCAATATCTTGCAAGTGTTTTTAGCTTATAGCGAAACAAAAGGTTCGACTTGACAATCTTTTTTTTAGAAAAGAGTTCTCCACACCATCAAATGCCCCATCACAATCTTCATCTAAAAGTACATGAGTCGATTTACAATTAATTCTCTACTTTTTTTTAAAGAATATGGTACATCAATATACAAATTAAAACTAAATTTGGTACAAATTTAATGCAAATTTGAATATCTACAACAATATACATAGTAAAAATAAATTTCATACAACTAATTATACAGTATACAACTTATTTACAACTTATCTATAACTTTCACATATTATTTATACACAGTTAAATATAACTACAACATCATACAACTTACATACAATTTTTATACAAATTTTATACAATATGTTTGTCCTTCTTGTTCTTCTTCTTCTTCTTCTTCTCGAGTTTTAAATTTGAAATTCAGCCAAAATCAAATCTAATCTTCACCAAACACCCTAAAAATTGAGATATAAATTCCAACAAATATTTCCAATTGTTTGCAACAACACCCAGTCCAAACAAATAATGGTTTTTGAAAATCCAAATTCGAATTCAAAGCTTCAAAGCTTCAAAGCTTTTTATGGCTGTCAATGGTGGAAACTCAAACTCCTTCAAATTTATTGATTGTCAATTTAAATTTGAACACCAATTGTGCAACATGAATTGAAATTGATAATTTAAAGTTCTATAGTAAAACCATTGATGAAGTCCATTAAAAATATATACATCATGAAAGGATAAAAAGTAGAGAACATCAGAGGAAGAACTATTAGAGAAAGAACAGAGAATGAGATACAGAGACACGGAGAGAGAGAGAGAGAGAGAGAGAGATAGAGAGAGAGAGAGAGAGAGAGAGAGAGAGAGAGAGAGAGAGAGAGAGAGAGAGAGAGAGAGAGAGAGAGAGAGAGAGAGAGAGAGCAAAGATGGAAAATAACTGATTCCTTATTTAAGTCCTTATATAAAGGGATACTCATTTAAAACTAATTTTGTATATAATTGGTAAATTGTATATGACCATGTAATTAAATTAAAAATTGATTAGAGAGGGTATAAAGTTTCATATATAGTATAGGAAGGTAAAATCCTGGAGAATAATAGCCTGTTTGGCCAAGCTGGAAAAATCAGCTTATTTTGAGAAGTATTATTTTTTTTTCAAAACTACTTTTTAAAGCACTTTTGGTGAGAAGCAATTTGTGTTTGACTAATTTATTTGAAAAACACTTTTAAGTAGAAATTAGTGTTTGGCCAAGCTTTTAAAAAGTGCTTCTATGTGTATTTTTCTCAAAAGTGCTTCTCAAAAAGGTACTTCTAGGAAGAAGCTACTTTTTTCTGCTTCTCTAAAACTGCTTCTGCTTCTACTCAAACGTACTCTTTTCTCCTAAAAGCTTGGCCAAACACTTCAAATTTGAAAAAAAAACACTTCTTTTTAAAAAAAAGATTCTTTTCAACTTGGAGAAGCTTGGCCAAACAGACTATAAGTGAACTCGCAGAGTCGTAGAAGCGGTGTTTTGTCCGCAAATGTTGCAATCGCTAGGCAGAATATTTAATTCGAGGGTTTGGTTATTTTTCATTCTTAGGAGTTGTGGAGGTCAGTTATGGGAAATTTTTGGAGGTTTTTTCACTACGAATTGAAGGGTAAGTCAACTCTACATGATTTTGATGTTATATCTTATTTCCCATGATTACACCTAGGTTATGTGATTTAAAGGAGAAATTTGGAGGTTTTTGCTATGGTTTTTGAAGAGTAAAAATTGGTGATTTAGGGTCGATTGAAGGTCGGCTTTGGATGAAACACATTTATTATGACTTGTATTAGAATGAGTATTTGGGAATTATGAGTTTTGTCGAGTTTTGGGGTGCAAGCACGAGGTTGACCTTTTGGGTTGACTTTGTATATTTGTTAAAGATTAAGCTTTAGTGTTCGGGGTTTTTTGCTATGGCTTTTATTGATGTTATTAAATTATTTTTGGCTAGATTTGAGCCATTTGGAGGTTTATTTGCGGGGGAAAAGATTTCTATAGTATTGATTGGCTTGAGGTAAGTATCTTACCTAAACTTGATTGAGACACCAGTTTCCTGAGTTATTAGTGTTGGCTATGCGCTATGGGTGGCGTACATGTGAGGGGGTTGAGCCCATGTGCGTCCATTGGGGTTTTATCCATGCTCGGAATAGCGATTAGACTATAATATTCCTTGAATTGATTGCTAAGCTTCATGCTATCACGTTTCTTATGTTTTGCAACCCCTTTGTGAGATAATTAAATCATGTTAGAGGTTATTTATTTGTTGATCTACTGATAAAATGTGTTAATTTCTATTTTTGTGGCGTTATCGCCTAATTTGAACTATGGTTGTACACTTTAAACATGCCTACACCTTAGCATGTCATTTATATCAGTCCATGAGTATGTAATTTGATATTCATTGTTCATGTACATGTATTCTTGTATATGTTTTTTGTATGATATGGACTGGGTTGATAGCACGTGAGTGGTCCGTGCGGTTCTGAGTTATGATAGCACGCGAGTTGTCCGTGCGGTTGTTATATATGGCACGCGAGTTGTCCGTGCAACGTGTGGATAAGGATCCATCCCCCTAGGGTCTTCCTCTCATGTTTCTCTCTTGATGGTCTACACACGGTATGAGGGAAAATTGATTAGTGTTTGGTTATTGCTTTTTTCTCTACTTGCAATTTTCTTGGATGTATACATATTTTATTCGCATATCTTCTCTAAATGCTAGACATGCCTCGTTGTGTATATATTATCGATATGATGTTTAGTTTGATTTGTGGGAGTAGGGTATTTATCTTCTCTATATATCTACATTTTCACCACGACTTGATAATATATGCATATCTTCTCTATAGGTTGGATTGTTAGTCGATAGAGGACTTGTCATGTTATCTCTTGTGCACCGGGGTGACTTTATCTGTGTTTTATGATTTGATGATATTACTGCTGTGTACTTGTGAAATTTATGAATTGAGTAGATTATTAGCGAGTATCATTGATAATTCTTCGACCTATTACCTCGTCGATGTTAGTTATGATACTTGTTGAGTACATGAGGTCGGTTGTACTCACATTACACTTTGCACTTAATTGTGCAGATCCACGGACTGGATCAAGCAGTGTCACGACCCGAATTACCCTCTGAACGGTCTCGTGACGGCACCTAGTACCTACGACTAGGTAAGCCTAAAACATGCGGAAAATTAGGCGACATAACAGTAGAGATAGAAAAGAAGAAAATATATAACTCAGCCGCTCGGCATTTACAACTTTCACTTCCCAAAACCCGGAATGTCACAATAATCACAAGCTCTGTACTAATGTAACTCTATACAATGGAATAAGGAAAAATGTATGTAAGTCTCCTATGCCTATACTAGAGTAGAAGGGGACTCGTGGGATTCTGCGGACGCGGCAGAATTACCTCGCGGTCTCCTGGAAGCTCCTAAAGTACTCCTAGACAAAATGTTGTGTACCGGTACCTGGATCTGCACATGAAAAACATGCGCAGGAAAGGGCATGAGTACTCCACAATTGGTACCCAGTAAGTGCCAAGCCTAACCCCAGCCAGGTAGTGACGAGGTCAGGTTAAGGCTCTACCGGATATTTATAGTAAAACAGTTAAAACTTTAAACAGAGATAGATATTAAGCTAAAGCAAACAGTAGAAACGGTAAATTACAAAGAATAGTAAAAGAGAGCCCTTGGCTCAGCACAACATATGTCTCAATAGCAAATATGCAATGCAGTACAAGGGGAAAGCTCCCGGAGTCTCGTCCCTAGTCCCAATTTAAATATGCGATGCAGTACAGGGGGAAAGCTCCCAGAATCTAGTCCATAGTCCCAATTTAAATATGCAATGTAGTACAGGAAGAAAGCTCTCGGAATCTAGTCTGTAGTCCCAATTTAAATATGCAATGCGAATTAATACCAGATGTATTTTACCTAACAACTCGGGAAATAGTAGGCAAGAATACAGAATAAACTACCTAGACATGATGCACACAAGGACAGTTAAGGAAAACTCAAGTAAACAGGTAGGCACGCTTACTCTCCTAAAGTAATTACTCAGTTAAGACAAGAGACAGTGATATAGGAATGAAAATGAGTTATGTCATGGGAAGAAAAATGGAATTTTAGCAACAATCACCCGTGTACGCCCTCGTCACCTCACGTACACGGCATCCACACAACAAAAAAGTATCAAAATGCCTAAGGGGAAGTCCCCAACACAGAGTTAGGCAAGCCACTTACTTCGACTGCGCTACTCAACCCAAAATCACGCTCTTGCCACGAGTATCCGACTCCGGGTGGCCCAAATATATTAAATTTGATTGCATAATGTAAATAACACTTTAAGGAATCAAAATAGCTAATTATTTCGAAGCTATCACGCGAAATTAGGAAATTCGCCCAAAAAGTCCCCCGGGCCCACGTCTCGAAAGCAGCTAAAAATCATATATTCCGGACTCTCATTCACTCACGAGTCTAACCATATAAGAATCTCTCAAATCGGATGCCAAAAACACAATCACTCAATAATTCGGCCTATGAAGTTTATCCAATGTTTCAACAAAAATTCGAAATTTAAAGACTAGATTTGAGTTAGGAATCATGGAAATTGATCTAAGTTGGGTAGAAATCACTTACCCAAGTTTCCCAAGTGCAAAAGTCTTCAAAAATCGCCTTTCCCGAGCTCTCAAATTCGAAAATATGAAAAATAGCATAAACCCTCGGATTTGTGTCTTGAAAAGACTGCCCAGTTATTTGCCTTATGCGATCGCGTACATTGAGTCGCGATCGCGGAGAGTAACTAACTCACGCCTGGGATTTGTGCAATGCGATCGCAGAACCACACTCGAGATCGCGAACCCTAAAGACCCAGACCTATGCGATCGCGGATATACTCAAGCGATCGCAAAGAGTAATGCTCCCACCTTCAGCTGCCTAAGGGGTACTATGCGATCGCGGTACTTGCTTATGCGATTGCGAAGACTGAGTTGCCCAAGCTATGCGATCGCGGATCACTTATTGAGATCGCAGAGAAGAAAATGCAGACCTCCTCCACTTACCCTACGTGATCGCGGAGACACTTACGCGATCGCAGTGAAGGAAAACTGATACTGCAAAAACCAGAAAAACCAGCAAAGTGTTTAAGGCCAAAAATACCCGTTTGAGCACCCGAAACACACTCGAGGCCCCTGGGACCTTAACCAAACCTACCAACCAAGGCTAATACTTTATTCAAACTTGGTCGAGCCTTAAAAACACATCCCATAACATCCAAATCATAAATTATGCATAGATTCAAGCCTAAGAATATATGAAATTTCTAAAACCTACATTCGATGCCGAATAATGTCAAAACTCATACGAATAACCTCAACTTTTGCACACAGGTCATAAATGACCTTATGGACCTGCTGTCACTTTCGGAATTCCAATTCGAGCCCGAAATCAAAATTTTACCTATCGGTTGAAATCGTCAAAATTCTAACTTTCGCCAATTCAAGCTTAAATCTACAACAGACCTCGAAAACACTTTCTGAACACGCTCCTAACCCCAAAACCACCCAACGGAGCTAACGGTGTCAACGAAATTCCATTCCGGATCCGTATTCACACAGTTCTAACTACAACCCGATTTCTAAAGCTAAATTTCATATTTATGGACTATGTGTCCAAAATCCCTCTGAATTTCACCACTCATCATTCCAACAAGTTCCAAAAGCATAAATAGACGTGGGATAAGCAGTTATTAGGGTATCAGGGAGCTAACTCTCAAAACGACCGACCGGGTCATTACAAGCAAAGAGCCGTTGTGATTGTTGATGTTAGTTGCAGAGAGACGAGGTTCAATTGCATTTCGACCACAGTCTTTAGCGTCTCTTTCCATTACAGTTTTTTTTGTCACTATTCTCATGTTATTTTCGTTTTGTATATCTAGACTTGTGCTTCTATTTAGAGCTCACGACTTCGCATTTCTTGTTCTGGGAAGGATTCTATCTATTGAAGCAGTTTATTTATGGCCTTTGATTTTAGACTTTTACTATTTCCATTAATTCCAGTATCTATTCCGCTTTTGTTATGCTTGTCTTGCCTAGCAAATGAATTAGACGCCATCACGACTGAATGGTCAATTTTGGGTCGTAACATTTATCACACTGTATATTGTTTGACATCAACCATACAGATTGATGCTTACCAATCAAATCTTCAATTTAGCTGAAATTGATGTGGCATTCTCATTTTGGAATCTCATTCCAGCCATTAGACCGTCATTATATGCAGAGTGGAGTACTGTTCTCGACTTTTGAGATCAAAATATATATGTTCCTTGTCCCGGTAGAGAGCTATTACTTCTTTGTTGAGTTCTCATACCCTTGACAAAGTAACAATTAGAAGCTACCACACTGATAAAATCAGTTGAATTTACTAACTAATCTAATATGCAATTGATCGGAAGGAAGGAATAAGGGAGAAGAAATAGAGAGAAGTGAGGAGGTGAAGAAGATGAGTCTAATAATTCTCATTAACACAAAATAAGATACACGTGAGTGGGTCCTTTTATAGACCCAACTTAAGCATCTCTAACTAACTAATTAACATTTACTTTCTATATTGACTTATGAGTCCCTCAACTTATCATGAGTGCCAACTAGTCTATTACAACAA
Source organism: Nicotiana undulata (assembly GCA_005239495.1). NCBI lineage: Eukaryota > Viridiplantae > Streptophyta > Magnoliopsida > Solanales > Solanaceae > Nicotiana > Nicotiana undulata. The sequence continues at coordinate 11,750 of ML270292.1, read as the reverse complement.
TACTTCCCTTCAAGTTGGAGGATGAGACACGTTGAACACTCCGAGCTTGGACAAGAGGAAGTGATGCTGAGTTGATCCCAGGCCCTTGGTCATCAGGTCAGCTAATTGCAAGGTGGTGGAAATGTACTGTGGTGCCAATTGTCCATTCTTGATATTATCTCGAACAAAATGACAATCTATCTCAATATGCTTGGTCCTTCATGGAAGATGGGATTGAAAACTATCTGTGTGATGACCCAAAAGGTCATCCTGTGTAAATTTACAAAAACTGTGTTCTGAGGCCCTGAAAGCTTCCGTTAATCTCACATCGATGTGCGTGCACATCCCGGGCGCGTAGCCAGGAAGACTTTATGTGGAAACTTGATAAAGAGTTGAATTTATAATAATTAATTGAATAAAGTTGACTTTGGTCAACATTTTTAGTAAACGGACCCGGACCCGTGATTTGACGGTCCAGGAGGGTCCGTAGGAAAATATGGGACTTGCGCGTATGCCCGGAATCGAATTCCGAGGACCCAAGTCTGAGAAATAAATTTTTAAAGAAAATTGTTTTCTGAAAATAATAAAGGCTTATGAAAATGAACCTCGATGTGAAACTTGTGTTACCGGGTCAGTATTATGGTTCTGGAGCCCGGAACAGGTTCAATATGTGTTATTTGAGTTATCTGTGAAATTTGGTAAGGAAAGGACTTGATTTGACGTGTTTCGGATAAAAAAATGGGAAATTGGGAGTTAATGAAGTTTTGAGAAAATTATTTAGAAATAAGGATTTCCTTATATTGAAATTTGGTTTGTAATGTGATTTTATGTTATCAAAGTCCGAATGTGATTCCGTGACCAGGAATAGTTCCGTTAAGTCATTTATGACTTGCTTGCAAAATTTGATGTCATACCGAGTTATATAGGTCGGTCCGGCGCATTTTATCGGAATCAAGAACTTGAAGTTTCTTAAGTTATGGTTTTAGGGGTTTTGGGGTGTGATTTTGATATTTAGCGTTGTTTTGGGTGTTCCGAAGGCTCGAGCGAGTCCGTATTATAATTTAGGACTTGTTGGTATATTTGGACAGAGCTCGGGTGGGCCCAAGTGCCTCCCGGAAACCCAACGAGGCTAAACATCAGCTAAAACAACTACTGGTGCAGCTGTTGCTGGTGTGACCGCAGGTGCGGTTGCCCAGCCGCAGGTGCGGGACCGCTCCTGCGGTCCCAGCCTCGCTGGTGCGGAAGTTTCGTAGGCACGGAGCTGCAGGTGCGGTCTCCAGCTCCGCAGGTGCGATCCCAACCTCCCTTGCCATTTTCCGCAGGTGCGATCTTTTTCTCGCCGGTGCGGGACCGCAGGTGCGGAACCCCTGTAGGGCAGACTGTATTTAAATGCAAAAACTCGGGATTTCTTCATTCCCTTCATACCAAAAACTCCATTAGAGACTTGTGAGCTTGGGAAGAACACACCACGACCTAGCTACTTTAAGGTAAGTTAATTCCTTCCTAATACTAGTTTCATGCATGAATTATTAATGGGATTACCTACTAAATTAATGGAAAATCAAGAATTGGGTTGTAAATGTAGGGTTCTTGAGAAAATTTTCGTATGGCCCATTTAATGCTATGAATTCTAGTAGAAACTTCATATTTATGATCCTTAGGCTATGGGTGAGTGATTCCTTCGAGAATTTTCGGGATTCGAGTGTGCAGGCCCGGGGTCGAATTTTAGTATTTTTGGTAGAATGATAGAAAATGTATAATTAGGCTTTGGAATTGGTTTATTGAGTAATTATTGATGTTAATAAATCAATTATGTCTAGATATTATCGATTCGGAGTTGGATTCGAGAGGAAAGACTGTGATTGAGGCTTGACTTGCACTTTGGAGCCGAGGTAAGTGTTTGGCCTAACATTAGCTTGAGGGAAAATGTATAGAGTCTTATTTGCTATATGTAATTCATGTCCAACGTATAGGTGAGGTGACGAGTACATATATGTCGTGGTCAAGCATGGCCGTGGGTCAAGTGTGATGAATCATACCGCGTTCTTAATATTCTCTGTACTATGAGTAATTGGTGAGTTAGAAGTGATACATTGATGTTGTTTCATGACGTGGGGAGTTATTGAGTTATTTGTTTCAGTTGAGGTTTTTACTGTTGAAATTATATTTCTGAGCGAGTTTGGCTATAGCTGAGTCCCTTGCCGGGACGATAGAATGTTATTGAGTATTTCTGTACACATGAGATTTCTTATTGTTGTTTTCACATTATATTGTTGCTTTTATATTATTTATCGCACGAGGGGACATGCCGTGCTGATTGTTTATTATTTATCGTACGAGGGGACATGTCGTGGTGATTGTTTATTATTTATCGCACGAGGGGACATGCCGTGCCGATGGTTTATTATTTATTGCACAAGGGGACATTCCATGCCGAGTGTTATTATTTATACACGAGGGGACATTCTGTGTCGAGTGATATTTTACTATTTATGCATGAGGGGACATTCCGTGCCGATTGATTGTGAGATTATGCACGAGGGGACATGTCGTGCCTTTTTGTTATTCATTATCTGTTCTGAGACGTTAAATTCCTGCTTTTACTTATACATTTCAGTTGTTATCCTGTTCTATGCTAGTATTTGTTGCCCCTCTTACCCCCAACATGTTCTCCCCGTATCTATTTTACTTGCCTATTTCTTTCGATATTTTCCTGTTGTTATATAGAATTGCACAGGTATGTATATTGTTGTCATTCCTAGCCTCGTCACTACTTCGCCGAGGTTAGGCTCGGCACTTACTCAGTATATGGGGTCGGTTGTACTGATGCTACACCTGCACTTCTTTATGTTGTGCAGACTACGCAGCCAGACCCGGTGGGCACTGACAGAGGGAGCATTCCATCAGTTCATTCAGGGGACATCGAGGTAGACCCACAGACGTTCGTGGGCCTTGGCGTCACCTTCTAAACTTCTCCTTCAGTTCTGTCTTATTTTATAGTTTCAAAGACAATCATATGTACTTATTTTCAGACCATTGTATTTAGTAATCTCATAGACAGTTCATGAGTATGTGACACCAGCTCTGGGTTATATTTATGGGTTTTATTTCGAAGCTTGCCATATTATTTTGAACTTGGTTAACTTTCATATTGTTGCCCACCGTTGTCTTAGTTATCTTGTTCATTTTAGATGTTAATGAGTTTATTTAGTCCAAACGTTGGCTTGTCTAGCGGGTTCAACGTTTGATGCCATCACGACCTGAAGGTGGGATTTCGGGTCGTGAAAAGTTGGTATCAGAGCCCAAGGTTTCTTAGGTCTCACAACTCACAGACAAACTTGGTAGAGTCTGAGGGATCGGTACGGAGACGTTTGTACTTATCCCCTAGAGGTTGCAAAGTTAGGAATAACTTCATTTCTTTCATTCTCTGTCGTGCCATTTGAATTCTAAATACTAATTGAGTCTTTATTCTACTCTCTCGTAGATGGCGAGGACGCGTGCTTCCTCATCGACCGACAAGCAGCCTGATTCTCCTATTGAAGCTCCTACGAGGGGCCGAGTCCGAGGCCGTGCTAGAGGCCGAGGCAGGGGCAGGGTTCAGCCCATAGTAGCAGCCCCAGTAGAGGACCCACAGGTAGACTTTGCCGGTGAGGTTCCTACTCAGACAGTCCCAGTTGGACCAGCTCAGGTCCCAGAGGGCTTCATTTCTACCCCGGTGCTTCAGGACGCTCTAGTCCGCTTGGTGGGACTCATGGAGAGTGTGGCTCAGGCCGGTCTTCTTCCTACTGCACCAGCTGGATCTCAGGCTGGGGGAGGGACCCAGACTCCTGTTATCCACACCCTAGAGCACTTTGCCACTCAATTTCAAGCTCCAGCACCTCAGACAACTGGAGTAGCTCAGCCGGGTATTGTGGCACCAGCAGTTGAGGGAGCAGCCACATCAGCTGACGCCCTATGGAGGTTGGATCGGTTCACCAAGCTATTCACTACTACATTTATTGGTGCACCGTCAGAGGATCCCCAGGATTATTTAGACAGCTGTTATGAGGTTCTTCGAAACATGGGCATTGTGGAGTCCAATGGAGTTGACTTTGCTACATTTCTTCTTTCTGGCACCGCCAAGACTTGGTGGAGGGATTTCTGCTTGACCAGACCAGCTGCGTCTGCGCCTTTGACTTGGGCTCAATTCTCCGAGTTATTCTTGGGGAAGTTCCTTCCAGTTACTCAGAGAGAGGATCTTCGGAGGCATTTTGAGCGTCTCCAGCAGGGCTCCATGTCCGTCACTCAGTACGAGACCAGGTTCATCACTCTAGCCAGGCATGCTATCATGATACTCCCCACTGATCGGGAGAGGGTTCGAAGATTTATTGAGGATCTGGCTCAGCCTATCAGACTTCAGATGGCCAGGGAGATGGGTACTGATATCTCCTTTCAGGATGCAGCCGATGTGGCCAGACGCATTGAGATGGTATTATTCCAGGGTGGTGGTCAGGTGTCTGACAAGAGACCTCGTCATTTTGGCCGTTTCAGTGAGGCCTCATCTGGAGGCAGAGATTCATTTGGTAGAGGTTATCCCCCTAGGCCTTATCAGTCAGCACTCCAGGTATCCTGCAGTGCATCATCAGCTCCCATCAGTGCACCGCCGATTTAGACTCTTCAGGGTAGTCATTCTAGTCGTCAGAGACAGTTCTAGGGTCAGTATTCTCAGCAGCCGAGGGCTTGCTACACTTGCAGAGGTATGGGGCATATTTCCAGGTTTTGCCCCCGAGGTTTTGGTGGTTCCCAGTATCAGGGTTCCCGTGCCATGGTTCCCGCATCAGGTGCACCTTCGCCCCCTCAGCTAGCTAGGGGTGGTCGTGGTGCTAGAGGTGGAGGTCAGACTCATAGAGGAGGAGGGCAGGTCATGAGAGGTAGGGGTAAGCCCGTAGCAGGTAGACCCAGAGATGTGTAGGTTGGAGGGGCTCTGCCCCGATGCTTTACTATTCCAGCCAGGCCTAAGGCTGAGGCCTCTGACGCAGTTATCATAGGCACGATTCCAGTTTGCAGCCGAGATGCTTCGGTATTATTCGATCCAGGTTCTACATTCTCTTATGTGTCTTCATATTTTTCCCCTTATTTGAGCATGTCCCGTGATTCCCTGAGTGCTCCTGTATATGTGTCTACCCAGGTGGGTGATTCTATAGTGGTAGATCGGGTCTACCGTGCTTGCTTAGTAGTTATTGGTGGTATGGAGACTCAGGTTGATCTTTTGCTTCTAGATATGGTTGACTTCAAGTTATATTGGGAATGGATTGGTTATCTCCCTATCATGCTATTCTGGACTGTCATGCCAAGACAGTGACCTTAGCGTTACCAGGAGTACCTCGTTTGGAGTGGAGAGGGACTCCTAGCCGTCCTTCTGGCAGATTTATTTCATATATGAAGGCTCGGCGTATGGTCGAGAAGGGTTGTTTGGTCTATCTGGCCTATGTTCGTGATTCTAGTGCTGAGGTTCCTCCTATGGAGTCTGTACCTATAGTTCGTGAGTTCCCAGAGGTTTTCCCTGCTGACCTGCCGGGTAATGCCACCCGACAGGGATATTGACTTTTGTATTGAGGTGGCTCAGGGCACTCAGCCCATTTCTATTCCGCCGTATCGTATGGCCCCGCCAGAGTTGAAGGAGTTAAAGGAGCAGTTGCAGGACTTGTTGGATAAAGGCTTCATTAGGTCATCCTATGTAAATTTAGCAAAAACTGTGTTCCGAGGTCCTGGAAGCCTCCGTTAATCTCACCTCGATGTGCGTGTGCAGCCCGAGCGCATAGCCGGGAAGCCTTTATGTGGAAACTTGATAAAGAGTTGAATTTATGATAATTAATTGAATAAAGTTGACTTTGGTCAACATTTTTGGTAAACGGAATCGGACCCGTGATTTGACCGTCCCGGAGGGTCCGTAGGAAAATATGGGACTTGGGCGTATGGCCATAATCGAATTTCGAGGACCCGAGTCAGAGAAATGAATTTTTAAAGAAAATTATTTTCTGAAAATAATAAAGGCTTATGAAAATGAACCTCGATGTGAAACCTGTGTTACCGGGCCAGTATTATGGTTTCGGAGCCCGGAACAGGTTCAATATGTGTTATTTGAGTTATTTGTGAAATTTGGCAAGGAACGAACTTGTTTTGACGTGTTTCGGATCAAAAAATGGGAAATTGGGAGTTAATGAAGTTTTGAGAAAATTATATTGAAATAAGGATTTCCTTAAATTTGAAATTTTCTTTGGAACGTGATTTTATGTTATCGAATTCCGAATGTGATTTCAAGACCGGGAATAGTTTCGTTATGTCATTTATGACTTGCCTGCAAAATTTGATTTCATTCCGAGTTGTATAGGTCGGTCCGGCGCATTTTATAGGAATCAAGAACTTGAAGTTTCTTAAGTTATGGTTTTAGGGGTTTTGGGGTGTGATTTTGAGATTTAGCGTTGTTTTGGGTGTTCCGAAGGCTTGAGCGAGTCCGTATTATGATTTAGGACTTGTTGGTATATTTGGACGGGGGCTCAGGTGGGCCCAGGTTGTAACGACCCGACCGGTCGTTTTGAGGTCCAGTGCGTTGTTCAACAGTTGGGAGTCATGAACAACTTCATTTCAGGTATATTGACTTGTGCATATGGTCGGAATTGAAATTCAGGAAGATCGGAATTGAATTTAAAGGAAAATTTCCATTTCAGAAGTCTTAAGTTGAAGAAATCGAGTAAGGCTGGGATTTTGAGTAAACGACCTCGGAATCAGGATTCGAAGGTTCCAGCAAGTTCGTATGAAGATTTCGGACTTGGGCGTATGTCCGGAACGGGTTTTGGATAACCCGGGAGCAGTTTAGCATATATTGTGGAAAGTCAGTATTTTAAGAAAATTTCCTAAGTTTGACTTGAAGTACATTTCAACGATACTGATGTCCGTTTGGGATTCCGAGTCTGGGAAAAGCTCCGTATGGTGATTTTGGAGTTGGGAGCGCGATCGGAAATGAATTCGGATATTCGGAAGTCAATTTAAGGTCATTTGACTAAAGATAGAAAACTGAAGGTTTTTGAAGAATTCGTCCGGAAATGGAAATTTTGATATTAGGGTCGGAATGCGATTCCGGGAGTTGGAGCAAGTCCGTAATGTCGAATATGACTTGCCTGCAAAATTTGAGGTCAATCGAACGTGGTTTGATAAGTTTCAGCATCAAATGTGGAAGTTGGAATTTTCAAAGTTCATAGAGTTGGATTTTAGTGCGATTCGTGATTTCAGCGTGGTTTTATGGGATTTGAAGCCTCGAGCAAGTTTGTGGGATGTTATGGGACTGAGTCGTGTGTTTGGACGGGGTCCCGAGGGCCTCGGGTGTGTTTCAGAGTGGTTTCGGGGCATTTCGGGTGGTATTGTTGTTGCTGTTTGCTGGTGTTTTTGGTAATGCTGTGCGATCGCAGCCTTAGCTATGCGATCGCGGAGAAGAAACTGAGGGGCAAGGTTTTGAGCTATGCGATTGCAGATATTGAGGTGCGATCGCGGAGAAGGGCCAGGCAGGCTTTTGCGATCGCAAGGAGGAAGGTGCGATCGCGGAGAAGGATTTGGAGGGAGCTGGAAAAAGGCCTGTGCGATCTCATAGAAGAAATTCTCTGCTGCACTGACTCGACTTCGGAGGCTCATATCTCACAATATATAAAGTATTTTGAGATGGTATAAAACTAAAGTTATAACCCTTTGTGTCTAGTTTCTATAAATGTAAACCATTCATGATTTGGATTGGTGTACAAAGAGATATGTCTGTTACACTACAGGGTGTCCGGGAAGATGAAGAAGAAAGTTGTGTTGCGCATGAGCTGACTTTGCCAGATTATATCTAGAAATATATATGGAATTGAGAGATGACCAAAAAATGAAAGTTATATATCTTGAATTCTAGTTTTCCGAACATCAAACCATTTGTCATTTGGAGTTTTATGGAAAACGTTATGACTATTCTACTGGAGGCTGTCCGGGCAGGCTGGGCATTTGTTCTCCGCCATCGCGAAGCTCTTTTCGCGATCGCAAAGAGAAAATTTTGGGCTGGAAAATTGTACTCCGCGATCGCAAGGCATTTTCCGCGATCGCACTAAGTAAATACCTAGACAGTGTTGATTAAAAACGGGATTTTGGCATTTCTCTCTCATTTTTCAAAGCCATGGGCGATTTTTGGAGAGCTTCAAGAGGGGTTTTTCGTCATCTATGTTAAGGTAAGTTACTCCTACTCATTTCAAGTTAGATACAAGATTATTACATGGATTAGAACATGAAAATTAGAGAAAATTTGAGGAAAATTTGGAAGAAACCTAGAAATTTGGAAATTTGGATTTTAGCCACGAATTGAGCATGAATAATTGAGTAAAATGTGTAATTGAATTAGTAAAGCTTCGGGTAGAGATTTTCTTCAAGAAATTTCGAGGTCCGGGCATGTGGGCCCGAGGGCATTTTGGTTATTTCATTGATCCAGGCTGAGGAACTTTGTAATTTGAATTGGTTATGATCTATTGAGTATATTTTCATTGAATTATCGTTATTTGGATAGTTTTGGAGCGTGCGCATCCATTTTCAGTCGTCGTAGAGGCTTGGAAGCCGGTGATGAATCTTTGGAGCGAGGTGAGTCTCCTATCTAACCTCGTAAGAGGGAAATTATCCCTCTAGGTAACCTTGTTTGCTATGTGATCTTGTTTAGGGGCTACGTACGCACCGAGTGACGAGAGTCCGTATGTAGTGGCTATTACTGATTCGTCCAGGTAGTTAGGACACATCATGTTAATTGTTTTTCCCTGTTATAGCATATATATGACTTGTATACTTGTGTGATTGGTACTGCTGTCTTTGAACGTTATGATACTTGGCTTGACTTAAGAGTGATAAGAGAATCACGGGATGGGATAGGGCCGTACGCCACGACAGAGTGATGATTGATTATATTATGGGATCGGGCCGTACGCCATGGTAGAGTGATGATTGATTATATTATGGGATCAGGCCATACGCTACGACGGAATGATGATTGATTATATTATGGGATCGGGCCGTACGCCACGGCAGAATGATGATTGATTATATTATGGGATCGGGCCGTACGCCACGGCAGAATGATGATTGATTATATTATGGGATCAGGCCGTACGCCACGATAGAATGATGATTGATTATAATATGGGATCGAGCCGTGCGCCACGACAGAATGATGATTGATTATATTATGGCATCGGGCCATACGCCACGACGAGATTGACACTACCAGGGTGGGATCAGGTCGTACGCCACGACGAGATTGAGACTCCTAGGGTGGGATCGGGTCGTACGCCACGACGAGATTGAGACTACCAGGGTGGGATCGGGCCGTACGCCACGGAGAGATTGAGACTACTAGGGTAGGATCGGTCCGTACGCTACAGCGAGATTGAGTACCATATGGGAGCGGGTCGTACGCCACGATGGATTCCAAACTTGTTTAATTTGAGATTGTTATTTGATGCCGGATATTGATGTACTTGATTATTTGTTTACTTGCCTACAGTTTTACTTACATCCTGCTTACTTTATTGCTGTGGACCTTAGTGAGTATCGAGTCGACCTCTCGTCACTACTTCTTCGAGATTAGACTGGATACTCACTAGGTACATATATGTAGATGTACGCATACTACACTTTCTGTGCATTTTGTTGCACAAGTACCTTTATAGTACAATGATTGACTTGGAAAACTTATACGGGCTGCATTCATCCAGAAGCGTTCTACAGCTGCCGGAGTCTCCCTTCTGTGTACTTACATATTATATCTATTGCCTTTGTACCATTTATTTTCCGGACAAGAGTTTGTATAAATTCTTAGAAACTGCTCATGTACTTGTGTCACCAGGTTCTGGGGATGTGTGAGTCTTGTTTTATTGAATTAAATAGATTTCTTGTCGTGTTTAATTTACAAGAGTTTACTTATTTGATTATGAAATGCAATAAAGGCAACGATTTCGAAATTGTTAAACATGAAGGTATTTCAACTGATTAAGGGATTGGCTTGCCTGACAGTGTGTCCAGCGCCATCACAACCCATAGGTTTTGGGTCGTGACAACGTGGTATCAGAGCACTAGGTTCCCTTAGGTTTCACGATTCATGAGCAAGTCTAGTAGAGTCTTGAGGATCGGTACGNGTTTCACGAGTCATGAGCAAGTCTAGTAGAGTCTTGAGGATCGGTACGGAGACGTCTGTACTTATCTTCGAGAGGCTACAGGGCTGTAGGAGTACTTCCCTTCTTGATTCCTCATCGTGTGATTTGATTCCATTAAGGCTTATGCCTATGTTTCTTCCTACTCAATCTTATACGTCGCGAAGCTCTTGCTATGATTCGAGGATTTGAGGAATTGAAATGGTGCTACGGATATGGTGCGAGATGTTTTCCATATTCAGTTGGTTGGGGCTGGGTTTGTTGCCCTGTAGGAGAATAATATGTTATTTCAGCTCAGTAATTGTGTTTCTGAGGACTTTGAGGCTATGATCAGGTTGTTATGATACTTACGATTGGATATCGCGCGGTGTTGATAAGATGGTATGATGCTTGCCCATATGTAGGGGTAATGAATGACTTGAAGGGAGGTCTTCTCAGGGTGTGGTTTCGAGATTCCAATATTTTAGTTTCGATAGAGGAAAGGCACTTGGACAATGAACGGTCCGGTTCGGATTGATAAAGTAGTAAGCTTGGTGCTATCGAGCAAGGTGGAGTATTCACATGTGTTGTTGTATTGTTGTTTGATCGAATAGGATATGCTAAATTCTCCGGTGTTATAGTTGTTCGGTTGCATGGGGTTAGAGTGCTATGAAGCGGTGCTAAAGAAGCGGTTGTCGGAGATCGTGGTGTGTAGTGGTTTAGAATTGAACAGTTACCTCTAATGAAGGCATCACGAGAAAGATGGTCTTCGGAGAGTTCGAAGTTGTGGTGATCTGCTGGCTCAAAGAGCTACAGAGAAGGACGTTGAATTGAGGACGCAATTAAGAAGCACACGATGAAGGAAGATATGTGAAAAGTGATAGGTGGTGGTTCAATTTCAAAAAGTCCAGGCGTAAGGAAAGGAAGTTGGGTAGTGCTTAAAGGAATAAGGTTAACCAAAGTGGGGGAGTCCTACCACCTGCAGTTGGGTTGTGGGGGGTTGTGTCCTCATGGAGTTGCGGATTGTCGGCATATTGGTAAGTTGTTACAACTAAGAGAAAGGAGTAAAGCGGTAATTGAGCATGGCATTCGATAAATGCGTGCGAAATTTGTCCTATTGGACCAGGGCTAGGCTTTGCGAAAAAAATTAAGAATTCGTGTTTAAGGCATAGGCAAGTTGTAAGGGTAGCGACTCAGTCATGTGCTTCGCCGAAAGGGTGTTCATGTGCTAGGAGATCCTTGGAGTTGATTGTAATCGGGGCCAATCAGAGTAGGTGACTCTCAGTGGTGGTCCTAATGAATTCGAAAGTTAGAGAATGCGGTGTTTAAGGGTTTCATGCAGCAGTATAATTAAGAATCGATCTTCTGCAGTATAATCTCTAAGAGGAAGGATGATGGTTGGAGTGGTCTATGTTATTTCAGCACGCTGGATAGTATCGGAGGAGTGAGGGAAATAGACTCCGGGTTGTAGAAATATTTTCAAGAGTTGTGAGATGGGTTGCGGAATTTAGGCAGCATGGTCTCGTGAATCAAGGCCACTCGGGATGGGTGAGGGTTGAGCTGCTATGAGTTGAAGGAAGTTACTATTACCTTTGAGGC
>ML270291.1:0-13201 GCA_005239495.1 Nicotiana undulata | reverse complement strand
GCTACTTGTAGAGATGTCTGCTTACTTGCTCGGTACTGAAGGAACTCATTATACTCCCCTTCAGGTAAAGAAAGTCTCTGGTTACCTGTAGTCTCGGTCTGAGCAACATAAGCATTTTTGGGTGAACGACCATGTAAAGAATAGCACACGTCACGAGTGTGTCCAAGTTTATGACAATAAGAGCACTTGGGTCGAGGCCTTCCAAAACGACCTCCTCCTCGTCTATTCTCCATAGGTTGAGATGCCCGATTGTCCACTGACTGGGATACGAGAACAGATGAGTCAAGTGTCTGTGATGAGCTTACTAGGTGACTTGGTGCTGCAGCAAGGCGAAATAATCGAGAGAATAATTCATCAACTGTGGGGACAGTCGGACTAGCCAAAATCTGATCGCGTACTGAGTCAAGATCATTAGGAAGTCCAGCAAGAGTAAGAACTAGAAACATCTTTTGTCGCTGCTCTTGTTGCTTCTCAATACTAGCAGAAACTGGCATCAACTTATCAAATTCCTCCATGACTGCCTGTACTTGTCCCAAGTAAGTAGACATATCTAATTCATGTTTCTTTAAATTTGTCATCCGCGATATCACATCATAGAAACGAGATATGTCATTAGTGTATAAAGTACGAGCCTTTTCCCAAACCAAATAACATGTCTGGAATGGACGAAACAAAGGCATCAACTTGGAATCAATAGATCTCCACAGAATAATGCATAATTGAGCATCGATCTTCTCCCAGTGTGCTTTGGCCTTTTCATCTCCTTCGCTAGACTTCTTGATTAGATGATCTTGAACACCTTGACCTTTACACCACAGCTCGACAGATGAAGCCCAAGCTAAGTAGTTTGAACCTCCCATTAAAGGTTCTGAGGTAATCATAATACCGGAACTGCCAGAGCCCGGATTTTAGACCCGAAAACATCAACTCCAAAAGACATCGTTGAATTGAAGAGAGGTCTATAAAATTACACCCAAATAATAGAAAGAACCAGTTGGAAATTCCTTGAAACGGACGAAGGGAACACTGTAGATGCCGGAAAAGGACTGTAGTTGCCGGAAAATTTTCAAAGTACTCGGAATCGAAAAATAAAGGCACGGGTAGGGTCGGAATTACTGCGGGGACAGGCTGTCCTGAAGAAGCTCGGCCAAAAAATGGCCGGAAGATGCCTCACGCGCCGGCACGTGGGTGACGGAGACTCGCCGGAAAAAAATTCCGGGCGGTGCGTGGGTGGTTATCTGCCGGAGAAATTTTTGGGGTTTTGTCGCCGGAAGCTGATCTACCTCGTGGTGGTGTTGGTTTTTGCACAACACCGACGGATATAGGTTTTTTCTCGAAAAGCAGCCCTAAAAAGGTCGCCGGAATTGACGCACGGCGATCTGTTGTGGCTGGGTTTTCTTTCCCGGATGTTTTCTCAGTGGAACTCTGATACCATGTGAGAATACACAGGAAAATATTTTTTTTATTCACCTAATACAATGATACAATGTGCCCTATATATATAGATAATACATGTCCTACTCCTAATACACATAGGATTAAGGTTAATGTTATTTACTCCTATTTGACTACTAAACTAACAGACACTATTAAGGCTTTTCTCCTTCATTCTTCAAGAAATAAACCCCTTTCCTAAAACCTAACTACAAAATTACCGGTCATTATGGGCAAAATGTGCTTAATCAACTGGAAAACCACATAAATCAGCCAAGATCTGCACTCAGCATATATGGTATCCACAGAACCTCTGTTTAATCACATTCTGATCAAATACCTACCACTCAGTCTGTGACAAATTATTCATGGCTTTCTTTGAAATTAATAAAACGTGGATAATTAGAATGTTCTTCCAGTATGTGGATAAACTCTTCAAGTATATCATTCAATTAAATGTCGCACTCTATGTATTAAGGTCAGAGTTGAAATTTTTATGCAAACAAAAGTGGTTCTACAAATGGAGATGAAGTCAATAGATTGAAGGATTTGTAGTGTAACGTGAAATCCAACCATTCATATAATAATAAAAATGAGTAGGAAAGTATCAAATAGTGGGTGGTATGCTGAGACAACCTAAAATAAAACTAAGACACTTAATTTGGGAGTTGAGACATAATTTTTCTAGAGAACTGCGGGTAATTGCAGAGAAATGACATTAAAATCTCACCAGAAGATTATGGTGAGCAATTTATAAGTCTTCCTATGTAGGAATTTTGGTATAATTCAGTTTTTGCAACTTTTGAAACAATACTTTGTATAAACTACTTCATTTGCTAGGCATTTGCATATTAACTTATTTATCACACGACTGCAGCAAATAGGAGAAAAGAGTATAAAACTGAAAAATTAATTTCTTCCTGTACAAAAAAGAGGAAAGGTGGCCTAATTACCAGCAAATATTCATCCCTTACGAGTGATAATGAAAGATGATCAAGAGAACTTAACTCATTCTAAGCCTGATCTTTGGTGAGTGTACATGAGCAAGAGAAAATGAGAAATGACCTCAGTTCTTGGAGAAGGCAGGACAACGACCCTCCTAATCCATTCTTCTAGAGAAAAAGTAGGGTTTTAAGGGATATTTTTGGCCCTGTGTTTATTTTTGCCTAGTTCGAAGAATAATAGTAGAACTGCTTATACTTCTGTGCATATCTAGTAATTTGAATGAAGTAGAAAATTCCTAATACATATATCTTTATTACAATTGCTTTGTCCACTGTTGGGCTACAAAAATCCTATTTTCGAATAAGAATAATCAAACTAACAAATGTTACAATCATCGATCCTAATATATGTTCTTTTCACTAGCAAGGCTTTTCTCCTTCTTTAGTTCTTCAAGAAATAAACCCCTTCCCTTAAACCTAACTATAAATTACGGGCCATTTATTGGAAAAATATGCTTAATCAACTGGAAAACCACATAAATCAGCTACGGTCTGCACTGAGCATATATGGTGTCTACAGAACCTCAGTTTAACCCCATCTGATCAAATACCTACCACTCATTCTGTGACAAATTATTCATGGCTTTGTTTGAAATTTAAAAAACATGGATAATTAGAATGTTCTTCCACTATGTGGATAAACCAGCATATCATTCAATTAATTGTCCCACTGTATGTATTAATGTCAGTGTTGAAATTTTTATGCAAACAAGAGTGGTTCTACAATTGGAGATGAAGTCAATAGATTGAAGGATTTGTAGTCTAACGTGAAATCCAACCATTCATATACTAATAAAAATGAGTCGAAAAGCATCGAATAGTGAGTGGTGTGCTGAGACAACCTAAAATAAAACTGACACTTAATTTGGGAGTTGAGACATAATTTTTCTAGAGAAGTGCAGGTAATTGCAGAGAAATGACAGTAAAATCTCACCAAAAGATTATGGTGAGCAGTTCATTAGTCTTCCTATGTAAGCATATTGATAATTCAGTTTTTGCATCTTTGAAACACTACTATGTATAAACTACTTCTTTCATTTGCTAGGCATTAGCATATTTACTTATCAAACACATGACTGCAACAAATATGAGAAAAGAGAGTATAAAAATGAAAATTTAATTTCTTCCTGTACAAAAAAAGAGGAAGGGTGGCTTAATTACCAGCAAAATTCTCATCCCTTATGAGTGATAACGAACGATGATCAAGAGATCTTAAGTCATTCTAAGCCTAGTCTTTGGTGAGTGTACATGATTAAGAGAAATGACCTCAGTTCTTGGAGAAAGCAGGACAAAGACCCTGCTAATCCATTCTTCTAGAGAAAATTATTTGGGGTTTTAAGGGATACTTTTGGCCTATGTTTATTTTTTTGCCTTGTTCGAAGAAATAAAAACAAAAATCTGAAATGAGTCCAAACTATGGGTGCCCAAACTCTAATAGTGTAGAATGTAGACACATGTTCAATTCTTTGTTTCAGCTCTACCACATTGTAACAACTTTTATATATTTTTGTTGTTATAGCAATTTAGATGTCATATTCTAGAGGAACTTATCTCAGGAACGACAGGAACAATATAGCTACAGACTTTGAAGCAGTATTTGGTAGTGCGATCAAGTGATTGACTGAAAACTCAGCTTTAAAATAAACACCCTATTAACATATGGTGTACCAACTTGATAAGCTTCTAATTGGCATTTGCAAGTATGAAAACAATCCAAAACCAATCTAAGTTATTGATCCCCTATCCAAATCACTCTGTTTTAACGGTGCAGAATCATTTCTGCATGTAAAGTTCATTTATTAGTTTTTCTTTACCAGCTACAGTCTCTCATCATACACACTAATATTTTTTTTCTTTTTTCTTTAATGGATAATGAGAATTAAATTATCTTTTACCTACACTTTTTATGGTTAGTTTTTGTTTACTTAGCTCTTTGTTTCGAACCATCTCCTTGTTATTATCAGTACTTCAAGCTGCAATATCACCAAGAGAAAAATTTAACACACTTAGGCAAAAAGAAACCAAGCTTCAGGTGACTGGATAGTCTCAGCTGACGTACTTGTGATCGTATTTCCTTTTAGTTTGTCCAAAAAAATGACAACTTTCTATTTCTAGAAATAATTCAACTTTAAACTTACCAATTTACCTTTAATGAGAATATTTCTAACCACACAAATATGTATGGCTCGTTTAAGATTACAAGTTTCAAAATACTTCCTTTTTTCCTTAAACAATGTATGGCTTGCACAATCATTCATCCATCTCATAAATTCGAACGGAGGGAGTAATAATCAGACGAGTTCTCAATAATTATCTAAGATAGAGTAATCATTGGCCATACGAGCAAAACTAATAAATGAATTCAGAAGAAGTAAAATCACAAGATAAATGTTGAAACTAACGAACCTCAAATGGCGTGACAATAATAAGAGCTTCAAGAACACCCGCACCGAAACCAGCCATGAGCCGACCCTGTGGGCTAAGCTTACCCGTTTCCGAATCCTTAAACGCACCCTGCAAAACCGCATTGGAACCCATACGCAGTGCATATTTGAGAGTCAAATGAGTAGCAAACGGCGTCAAACCTTTCCACAGAGCCCGTACGCCTTCACTCTGAATAGTAGTTGAACCGCAATGAACAATCCCTTTATAAGAACCGGACCGGTCTAGTTGAAGACGGGTTTTGATAACGTCAATGGGTTGTAAACAACTGGCTTCCACAATCCCACCCAATGAACCGGAAATTGCTTTCATATATGGTGGAATTGTTTTCTTATTCGTTGAATTTTGTTCAGCCATTGAAATGAATAAACAGGAGGAAGAGGAGAACTAAAACGGTGACGTTTAAAGGTATGTCTCCTTCTCTCCTTGCTCAGTGTTTCTTTTCGTTTGGAGTTTCAAAGGAGGAAAAATGGCATAGTTATGAGAAAGGCTGTGGGTATAAGAGAAACGTGGTGAATTTTGCAGAAATTATGCTTCTTTTACTTTTTTGTTCAATTAAATTCTTGATTCGAAAGAAATAACATGACGACCATTAATTTTTGTGGGACTGCACGTGCACTTCTTATACTTAATTATTTTTCTCATTCTTTTCTTGTTTTTGTTTATTGTTTTGCAATATTTTAAAGGATGTTAAGTTAAGTTGAAGATTTGGAGTTTACTCAATAGATCGAGAAGTAACTAAAGAATTGAAATATTCTTTACTCATTTTGGATGGTCGTTACATATTCTATTGTATCGTATTGTTACTTTAAATAAGATATTTGTTTTGGTTATTACTTAAATTTTATTGTATCGTATCGTTAAATCCGTCGTTAGGTAACGACGAAATATGCCACTTTATGTAACGACTGATTTGGTGTGGTTGTGACGTTATCTTATCTCTTTTTTCTCATTTCACCCTTTACTATTATTAAATAATTTTATTTTATCATTTACCCTACTTTTTTATATAATAAATTTACATCGTATCATACTTTTTCTTTATAATATTACAAATTTATTCTTCATATTGATGGTGATATCATGAAACAACGGCAAACGATACAATCTATCCAAACATTATATTAATCAAACATACAATACGGTACATTATGAAACGATGTGTAACAATCATCCAAACAAGTTGTTAGAGATCGTTTGGGTGGGAACACGTTATCTCATGATTAATTATCCCGAGATTAATTATTTTGGGATTAGTTATCCCACCCTCCCATGATGATATAAAAATACTACAATCTCGGGAAAGCTAATCCTGAGATTAGTTATACCATTATTTTATTCGAACCAAACGTGGAATGAGCTCATCTCAAATTTAATTCTGAGATTAATTATCTCTTAATCTCTTTGGGAATACAATCTCATTATTAATAATTCCGAGATAAAACACTAAAATAGCAAAAATGTTAAAACTCTTCATCTAAAATTTTTTAAGAAAGTAAGGGTTAAAATGCAGTAAGTTGAATAGTAAACTCAATAGATCGTGAAGTAACTTAGAAGATATTTTTGATGAGGAGGATTTGCATTTTTAGTGGAGCTTTATTGGGACAATAAATTTGAATATCAAATAATTTAATTAAAAAAATCTTGGAATAGAGAAAAATAAGCTTAATAGACTGTAGATTTAAAGAGAGAAGTCGAAAAGAAGAAGGAAATTTAAATTATGATTTGTAATATAAAGGGAACAAAAGTATGTTTATATGGAAAAGAGAAAGAAAATGGTTTCATCAAGTCTATGTTTGTCCATATAAAAATGATTATAAACAAAATATTACTCTCTCAGGTCCAAAATAAGTGACTTTTTTTTTTTTTTTTTTCATGTTTTCACACAAATTAAGAAATCCATCTTTTAGCATTAATTAACAATGAAATTGATCATATTAATCTTTATTATCCCACTTAAATATTCCTAACACATATTCCAACACTATTTACTCCAAGGGCAATGTAGGAAAAAAATAATAAATTCATTCTTAAATTCCGAAAAAATCACTTATTTTGGACTACAAGAAAAAAGCCAAAAAATCACTTATTTTGGACCGTAATATTTACAAGAATTAGTTTACTTGGACTGCGTGACTCAACACCTGATATTATACTTAAGATTCCAATCAAATCACAGAGTTAAAGTACTTAAGGGATCGTTTGGTACATGAGATAAAAGGATAATAATATTCTCTCCGGTCCAAAATAAGTGATTTTTTCATATTTCAAGAATGAATCAATTATTTTTTTCTTACATTGTCCTTCGAGTAAATAGTGTTGGAATATGTGTTAGGAGTGCTTATGTAAGATAGTAAAGGTTAATATGATCAATTTCATTGATAATTAATGTTAAAAGGTAAATTTCTTAATCTATGTAAAAACATTCAAAAAAATCACTTATTTTGGACGGAAGAGAGCATTATACCAAATATTTAGTCAAACATAGAGTTAGATATGCTAGTGGTCCTGGTACACTAATTAATTGTAATTTTGGGGTCATTGCCAAGAGGTCAGTGAAGGATCCAGCCTGCAGTGCAAGTTGTTTCGAAAAGTTCGAATACCGACAACTTTCGTGGATGTGTTCATTAAAGCTTTTCGTTGAGTTTTAATTCTCTAACAATAAGGACATTAGTTTAATCCTGGTTGCTTCAATAGACCGTCAACAAGTTAAAGAGAGTGTTTGAATTAGCTTATTATAAGTGTTCATTGGTTTTTAAGTATTTCTTTAGTTTTTGTGGTTTTTCGTAAAATAAAAAGTGCTCAAAAATAATTAATTTTAGACATAAAAAGTATAAAAATAAGTCAAAAGTCAAAAGTTCAGTATTATCAACTTATGACTTTTCGCTTTTAGCTTGTAAGTTACTTTTTGAAAGCCAATTCAAACATCCTCTAAGCCGTAAAAATGCATGGGGCGTCCTATTTGGCCGCCCCCATTTAACTTGTACTTACTTTTTAATTTTTTTAAACTAGTACCCAAAGTTTAAACTACTTCAGGCCGCCTCCTCCTCCTCCTCCTTGTTCTTCTTCTTCGGGTGACAATAATTTCATATGGTGTTTGTGAACATATTTAAGGTAATTTATGATGTTTTACCGTGGTGAGTTGTTGTGGCGCTTTATTTTCTTAACTATGGCTTAGATTTCTTCTTTTTCTTTCTCTTAATTGCAAAATGAGTTTCCTCCTTGGCCTAAATTTTCTAACAAAATAAATTTGATTCACCTTCTTCACAAAGCCTTCAACAAGACGCATCTCCAATCTCCACTGTAAAGTTTATCTCAACGTGTGTAGCACTCCGGTCAAATTTCTCAGATAAAAATCTTGATTATCGTTAAATAGGTTGCGGCTAGAACTAAACCCGCCAAGATGAACCTGTCTTGAACCTCGCTCTGATACCAATTATTGCGAAATATCGTGGGTTAACTGGCACACAATCACACACAAAACAAATAGAGAAGAAAAGTCAACACAAGGATTTAACGAGGTTCAGCTAAGCCTAATCCTCGGGACAAAAGCAGAGAGAGTTTTTCATTATGAATGAGAAGAAAATCACAATACAATCTATAGAATCTCAACTACAATCCTTATATATAGATGCCAAAAGGTCCCAAACATATATGAGAAAGGTTTCCCAATTTGACAAGGACTATAGGTTTTCCTTTCCCAAATCTATTAGGACAATGGATTTTCCTAAACCTATAGGGACTATGGGTTTCCTAAAAATACAAGAAAATAATTCAAGCCACAAATAATAAATTTTCCCCTTGGCTTGAATTCTCTTCATTAACAGGAACAATGTCTCTCTACCTTGCCCTCAGCCCTCGCAAGGGGTCTATCAATTGCCGCACACATCAACCAAGTCTAAGCAACGCCTAAACTTGTTAAGAGACTTAATCTCTTCCGCCATAACACTAATCCGCCGATTTGGTTCTGTACCCGAAATAGCTTCTAGATAGCTATAACACTCAAACACATCAACAGTTTCTGCAACTGCCAAAGCAAATCCCACATGATTCGTATATACAAGAAGATTCTCATCAACTACGTTTGCAAATCTTTGTGGTCGGTTGATCATTATCTTCTCTCTACAAGTTGCAATGCTATATGGTTGTTGTTGCGCAGGTGCATCAACATTATCACCTTGATCAATATTTTGCAACTCCCCTACTTCCTCTACTTTAGAACTACTGGGCTGAGCTAGTGGAGATTCAATTTCTAGCTCTATGTGGTCACTGACACCACTATCTGTTTCTTCTATTGCCTTCTCCCTCTGGTTGTCCAGTGAAGTAGATTCATTGAATGTTACATCCCTATTGCTAATTAGCCATGGAGTCTTTTGATCTGTGCACCACAACCTATAACCTTTCGCTCTAGTTGCATACCCAAGAAATATGCACTTTTTTGCCTTCGGCTCAAGTTTTCTATCCCCTCACATGCGCAGGACAACCAAATATCCTTAAATTTGAATAATCAGCAGGCAAAGCGAACCATGCCTCAAAAGGAGTTTTGAACTCAATAGCTGTGGATGGAGATCTATTGACCAAATAACAAGTTGTGTTGATTGCTTTAGCCCGAAAGTCTTTGCTAACACATGAGTGTGAAAACATTCTTCGTGCCCTATCACAAAGCGTTCTATTCATACGTTCTACAACACCATTTTGTTGTGGTGTTCCGACACAAGTGCAGTGTCTCACTATGCCCCCCATGCTGCAGAAATTATCGAACTCAGAATTGCAAAATTCCAACCCATTTTCAGTTCAAAGACGCTTAACTTTTCTTTTCGTCTGTCTCTCAACCATCATCTTCCATTTAACAAATGTCGAAAATGCCTCATCTTTTGTTTTAGAAAATACACCTACACCATCCTTGAGTAATCATCAAGCAAAGTCATAAAATACCTGGCACCACTCTTGGAGGAAACTCTGTTTGGACCCCATAAGTCAGAGTATATATAATCTAACTTGTCTCTGGTCTTGTGCTTGGCCTTCTTGATGAACTTTACCCTTGTTTGTTTACCAAACACACAATTCTCACAAAAATTCAAAACTTGATTTTTGTACCCATTCGACAATTTTTTCTTACTCAACAAAGACAATCCATTATCACTCATATGGCCAAGTCGCAAGTGCCACAACTGAGACTGATTCAAATCACTTTTCCCAGAAGCTACAACAACTTCCCCTTCAACTACACTAGCCTGAAGATGATACAATTTAGAATGTAGTTTACCCTTCATGAGTACCATGGAGCCTTTACACACTTTAAGTATTCTATTCTCGGGGTGAAATTTATACCCTTGATCATCCAAAGTAGAAAGAGAAATCAATTTTCTCTTTATCCGAGGAACATGCCAACACATAATGTTTCTGATAATTCCGTCGAACATTCTCAATTTGATGTTACCAACCCCCTCTACTGGTAATGGATTATCATGTTCCATATAGACAGTCCCACTCATTTGCTTGTAAGTTGCAAACCAATTCTTGTGTGGACACATGTGGAAAGTAGCAGCAGAATCAAGAACCCAAGAATTTTGCCCATGACTAGAACTCACAACACAGACTTCCCATACATAGTCACTATCATCAGAATTATTGCCAGTGTCAACAATATTTGTCGAAATATCTATTTTTTGCCTCCCTCTTTTCTCCTTCAACTTAGGACAATCTCTCTTGTAGTGACCTTGCTCCCCGCACTCATAACAGTGTTGTTTTCTTGCTCTAGACTTTGATCTAGCGGCTGACTTTTTCCTGTTAAAGTCCTTTTGTTGTGTTCTTCCTTTAATCACAAGACCCTCGCCCTCAATTCTGCTGTCTGGAAAGCTCTTTTCAACTCTTTAGATTTTAGTGCATTACTAACATCTTCTAGTGAAATATTATCTTTCCCATATAACAGTGTATCGGCAAAAGTATCATAAGACTGTGGTAAAGAGCATAACACAATCAAAGCCTGATCCCACTCTCAATTTTGATATCCACATTCTTCAGGTCCATTATAATTGAATTAAACTCATCAATGTGGGTTTTAACATGTGTACCTTCATTCATGCGGAGATTGTATAACCTTTTTTTCAGGTAAAGGCGGTTTGTCAGTGATTTCTTAGAATACATATCTTCTAGCTTCTTCCATGTTGTTGCCGCAGAAGTTTCTTCAGCAATTTCCCGAATAACTCTATCTGTAATGCTTATGAAGATCACACTCAAAGCTCTCTCCTTCATGTCTGCCTTCTCTATCTCCTTCATCTCTTCAGGAAAATTCTCATTAATTGCCTTCCATAACCCTTGTAACACCAGAGACGATTTCATCTTAATCTTCCACAGACTGAAACTAGAACCCCCATCACATTTCTCTACTTCGTACCATTTTGAAGATGATGAAGACATCTTAACCCTAGATTATATGTTAAAATCTGAACCTTGCTCTCATACCACTTGTTAGGACCGGAAAAAGACATGTGTCATGCAGAAGCTAGCAAAGTAAACCTTGAACGACGATACACCAGACAATAAAAGAGAAACCTACCAAATGAGACGCAAACATTTAACGTGGTTCGGTCAACTGACCTACGTCCACCGCGGAGATGAGCAATCCACTATATAAAATGAGAGTACAAAATATCGAGATAATAACTTCACGAAGAGGAAAACACAAGTGGCACACTACACTTGTCCCGTAAAGTTCTCCCCCTAAACACTACTCTCAAATAAAGGTGTCTAACAAGTCGAGTTGACCCGTAACCGGATCGGCCTAGACCGGTTAAAATCAGAATCGGACCAGCCCAGTTCATAGGGGGCCGGGTATGGCTGGGTAGGGGGGTTAAAAGGGGTTGGTCCGTTTATTTTTTTTAACGGTTAACCGGACCGTCAAACTCAGTCCATGTGAACAATGTCGTGTACCGGTTTAACCGGCCCGAACCAGTACATCGGCTAAATTTTTTTTTTTTTTTTTTTTGAAATTTGTAGGGCCCACTAACCGTTGGCAACGGTCACCCCTGGCAGGGAACCGTTTCCCAACGGGTTAATTGCAATAATAGCCCCTTTTTTCTTTAAAATTTAACCTATTTTCAATTTACAAAATTAACCTTCTCTAAAACTATAAATAACCTNAACGAATAAAACCCCCCCCCCCCCCCCCCCATCTTCTTCATTTCTTCACTCAACTATCATTCTCAATCTCAATTTCTCTCATTCTCCAATTTTCAAGACTTCAGGTCTTCAATTCATCTTCTAATTTTATTTGGCTCTTTTTTTGGAATTTAATTTATCGTGTTTTATCATTCGGATTTTGAAGTTTGAACAATTAAACTTCAAAATTGAAATACTTGCTTGACGTTTGTTCGTCGTTGTCACACCTCCTTTTTCACTACCCCAGATTAATGAAAGGTAACAAGGGAGTTTTTCCACTTTAAGTGACATTATTCGGTTTTGGGATTTATTATTAGTTTTCAGAGTCGCCACCCAGATTGTTGACGATGTTCCGGGACACCGATTTCATTAAAAATCCCAAACCGAGGATTTTGACTCCGTTTTGATTTGTCTGCGACCAGAAATCCGAGTAAGGAAATCTCTTAACCCGGGAGAAGGTGTTAGGCATTCCCGAGTTCCTTGGTTCTAGCACGGTCGCTTAACTATTATTATTTGGCCTCAATTATCAGTTTTTTTTACGTGTTTTATCCTATCGTGCGTTTATCCTTTTAATTTTTAACCGCATTTTGGTATTTATGGATTTATCTTGGAACAAGTCACGATGGCATGCACTTGTTTGTTTTAGGACACATTGTAATTGCGCCACATGAAATGCACCCGCAATTACAACATGCGATTTTATTATTGTTCTGAGTTAGAGTCGGGAACATGAGTTGCCACACCCCAGTGTAGATTAAATATTAATGACTATGGTCGCGATGGTTTAAAATGCTTATTTGAAGCAATATTTGATTACTCTCTAAGTGTAACGACCCGGTCTGTCGTTACGCGAACCTACATTATAACTGGTGTTAGTGGCTTATTACATGTTGGTTATTCTATTATTTACGTGTTAGAGTTGATAGGTCTGAAATCGAAATGGTTAAATGAGAATTTAGTCACTTAGTCCTTAAGAACAACCTTAAAATGGGAAAAGTCAACTAAGAGTTGACTTATTGGTAAACGACCTCGGAATGCGTATTTTATGATTCGGATAGCTTCGTTAGGTGATTTGGGACTTAGGAGTGTGATCAGAATATTTTTAGGATGCCCGATATAGAATTAGGCTTGAATTGGCGAAATTATTTTGGCGAATTCCG
>ML270289.1:95049-120177 GCA_005239495.1 Nicotiana undulata | reverse complement strand
GACTTATATAATTAATTCAATTATATTAGCCCATATATTTATTTGGACTAATATATCTTGAATGTAAAATATAGTCCAAATTATTTCATGAATTTAATTTTAATAAAATTTATATGCCTACAAACGTAATTACAAGTGTATTGTTTGGCTGCACAAGTATAACTACACAGTTAGATTAAATTGTAAATGAAGTAATTATCAAAACTAAAAGTTAGTATAATAAATTAATGCAAATAAATAATTTTTTATAAGTATAAATGATATTAGATTTGGTATTAAAGATGCATATTTTCTTTTTGAATATTCATTAATTAGTAATCATATATTTATAACAAATATTATAAAAATAATTGATATATATTTTTCAAATTAATAATATTTAGTTTAATTAATTATAAAAATTAAATATATACGTTTTGTAAGAACATCATGGAATGGATGTTTGATAAAATAAATTAATATTTATAAATATTATAACATTATTCAAATGCTTGACAAAACTAATCTATCAATTCTAACTAAAAAATGAACAACACGCAATGTAAAATAACAAGCCAATAGTACTAAAAATAAATAAATTAGGACCATAAATATAACACAATTTTAAAATCAAAATCAAAAAATAGTTTAACATATGTCAAATTCCAACATAATAAAACCAAGTTCCAATACAACTTAAGACTAGCAAACATAATAAGTTTATAACCTCATTGGCTCATTCAACAACAAAATTCTACTCCAATGACATCACTCATTATATGCCAAATTTGTTAATGACTCAATAGTTCTATTATTAGGTGTAGTTTCAAAACCTAGAATTATAACATAGTTACACTAAATGAAGAAAATAAAACAAATAACAAATAAAATATACGAGCAATTACATGTCATCAAAAGAAATAAATGTAGAAAAATAAAAGATAAATAACATACAAAGAAAATATATTTTATATTAAAAGGCAAAATAAAAATGGAAATAATAAAAAGATATAAAGAAAATAAATTAAAATAATAAAAGGAAAGAAACTAAAAATAACTTTGCAATTGCACAATATAATTAACACCAATACTCATCTCCCACTCGAAAATTGAAGAGTGTAATTACACCTCTCCGATCACACCGAATACCAAGTAATTACTTGATCAGACAAACATCTTTGAGCCAACTCTAGATTTCCAATACCTTTGACAACTGGTCACAACTTGCCGGGGAGCTTTGGTACAACATTAGAAGCTGTCAGGAAATCATCTTTTGAAAAAATACAAGGTAATCTGAACATGGTCCGACTCTTTTCCAAACAACACACATAGCGGGGCTTTTGCACCAAGCTACCCATTTTGTTAATTCTATTTTAAGATGGATCATAGACTATAGAATTGGTTTGTAACCATATATTGGGATGACCAGTCAAACCAATGCCAACACATCCATCATCTCAAAGGTCTGACATTTATTTTAATATTTTTGGTGGAGTTTTGTCAACACAATCTCAGTTCAAACAAGAACTAAATACATCTCCTAGATATATGCATTTGTCAACAAATTCAGCTATGGCCCTCTCTTACCTCAAAAGTTTCAAGAAATTCATGGTCTCTATCAAGTCCAATGAGTGCACAAAGTCAACTTTCACATTTGCTCAATTAGGAATGCTGCCCTTCCCTTTTCTATTTAAACAACTTCCTAACATAACTGTCATCCATAGACCAAATACTCACATTCCTATCTTTGTTACATTCTGTAAAATTCATCAAAATGGCAATTCTTGACATCTCTAAGAGAGAAGCATCATCACCATCGACGCCAAGGCGAGCCAAGAAAAGCCTCTTCTCTTTCTCCAAAACCAATTCATCACTTTCTACCTTTTCCAGTCATTTACCTCCTCCAACACCTTCACACACACTCTCCCAATCAATCATGGAGGAAAACATCGATAATGCTGAGACCATTATCAAAAAATGGGATCCCAAAGAATCTTCCTTTGAGAAATTCATTTCACTTTTTCAAGAAGACAGAAAAGAAGCCAAAGAATTCATTCAATGTGTCAAAGACTTAAAAAGAGCTATGCACTTTCTTGTTACTGAGCATTCAACTTCTAACAAGCTTGTGCTAGCACATAACTTGATGCAAACAGCCATGAAAAGACTTGAGAAAGAATTCTATCAAATTTTGTCAACAAACAAGGAGCATCTAGATCCAGAATCAGTATCAAAGTCTAGTCAATCCTCATACTTATCACACTCAATTTCAGTTGATTCACAAGAAGATGAAACCGGCTCTGAAAATGAGATTCAGGCAGCTGTTGAATCCATATCCGAGGTTGAACGGCTTTCTGTTCTAGCTATGTCTGATCTCAACCTGATTGCAGATTGTATGGTTGGTTCCGGTTATGCCAAAGAGTGTGTGAAGATCTACAAAATTATCAGAAAGTCAATGGTGGACGAAGGCCTCTATCGTCTTGGGATTGAATCACGTAGCTCGGCCAATATTAACGGGAAGAATTCAGATGCTCTTGAGCATAAAACCAAGCACTGGATAAATGCAGTGAAAGTTGCAGTAAGAACATTCTTCTATGGAGAGAGGTTTCTGTGTGATCATGTCTTCTCAGCCTCCAATACAATCAGAGAAACATGTTTCACTGATATAGCAAAAGAAGGTGGAATCAATCTGTTTAGATTTCCAGAGGTTATTGCAAAATCCAAGAAATCACCTGAACATATTTTCCTTTTAATGGACTTGCATGAAACAATCTCAGAACTCTTGCCTGAGATTGAATCAATCTTTTCATATGAATCAATCTCAGCAGTCAAAATGCAAGCCCTATGCATTCTTCACAAACTTAAGGCCTCAATCCAAACAACTCTCTCTGATTTTGAGTCGTCGATCCAGAAGAATTCCTTAAGAACACCAGTTCCTGGTGGTGGGATTCATCCATTGACCAATTCTGCTTTAGATTATGTATGTTCACTGGCCAACTACAGAGGAGTCCTCTCTGACATAATTTGTGACTCCGCCCCCGCAGCACAATCGCCTTTTCCTGAATCTTACTTCGACAGTCCATCAGCCAACGAGACACCAACTTCAGCAGTATCTGCTAAACTTGCTTGGATCATCCTTGTACTCCTTTGCAAGCTTGATAGCAAAGCTAAGCTTTATAATGACGTCGCTTTATCCTATCTTTTCCTAGCTAACAATCTCCAATTCGTTACCGAGAGGGTTCGTACAAGTGTCCTCAAGTGTCTTCTAGGAGATGATTGGATATCAAAGCTTGAGAGAAAGGTAAAACTATATGCAACAAACTATGAAAATGTGGCTTGGACTAAGGTGTTTTTGTGCCTGCCTGAAAGTTTGGATCCATCAGTTTCCCCTGATATAACAAAAGAACATTTCAAGAAATTCAACACAGCTTTTGAAGAAGCATACCAGAAACAAAAATCTTGGGTGGTTCCAGATGGAAAGCTACGAGACGAGATCAAAGTGTCAATAGCAAGAAAACTAGTACCTGCTTATCGAGATTTCTATGATTACTATATGATAGTATTGAGAGGGGAAACGAATTTGGAGGTCTTAGTAAGATATTCTCCTGATAATATAGGGAATTACTTGTCAGATTTGTTTCATGAAACTGTGGCTTTAGGGAGTTTATTGTCATCATCAACATTGCCAAACTCCTGTGTTTGGCAATGTCTTTCTTAATTTGTCATAGTCATTGCCAGGATCTGGACATAACCATTTTGGTGAATAATGTACGCTGAGTACTACAATTTCTTGATTTCAATACAAAATTTCTCTCCCTGGAAAATCTACCCGCCAGTAATATTTCTCAATACTAAAAAACATGCGCGCACACATTAGAGAGTAGAACAATCCTTCAACTATAAGTAGTAGCGTCTGCTATGCAGATTGTACAACATTAATCAGAATGCTAGATAATGATAAAAGCATGGAATAGCACCAATTTTTTTCTTAAAGGATACTATTTGCTTTACTATCCAAGTCCAAATGGTTACTTTGCATTCAGGCTATATAAACTGCCCAAGTTGCTATTTTGCCAAACTAACCTTTCTGGTGAATATTTCGCCGGATATTGGTCAGATTTCATGGGCTACTTGTAAAAATGGTATACTTGGGGTACCTGGATATTGGCCTTACTGGAACTATGAGTTTAGATACATATTAGTGCTGGAAGAAATAAAGTATTAATGATCAAAATTTTCTGATGTTTAAAAGTCTGTTTCTATGTGGTAGTGGCGATGAACAAATACTATTGCAAAACTTCACCTAAAAGCTTGATCTAAGTTCTAGGAAACTCCCATCCCATCTCTCCCTCCCCCCTTCTCTCTGTGTATATATCCATCTATCTATCGATCTTTGAAATCAAGCCAACTGGCACATCCAGTTTAAAGACGCTCATCCTTATTCAAAATGTGAGAGATGGTCATTCTTATTTGGAATAGGATTTCTGAGGACATGGTCCTTGATAGGAAGTTGTGGAGGTCCGGCATTAGGGTTGTAGGTTAGGAGATAGGAGGCTAGTCTGATATTGTTTTATTTTAGGTTGCTAGTGGCTCTAGTTGTGTACTTAGTACTTCGTTAGGGTTGTAGGTTAGGTTGTAGGAAGTTAGTCTGGAAGTGTTTTGTCTTTGGATGTTAGTGGCTCCTGTTGTGTCCATATTATTCCATTGTGTCTGCAGTATTGTGCCATTGTTACTGCTTAGTGTTATTACATTTCTCTCCCTTTTCTAGTTATTACGTTGCTTGTGTTATCTTTCTGGATTCCTTTATTGTTACTGCTAAACTGTCACGTTTTCATCTTATTGTGCCGAGGGTCTATCGGAAACAGCCTCTCTACTGGGGTAAGGTCTGCGTATTCACTACCCTCCCCAAATCTCACTTATGGGATTTCACTGGGTTGTTGTTGTTGTAGTAGTAGTATATTGGTCAGATTTCAAAGGAAGCTTGGCTAAAAAGGGTATTGAATAAAAGTATGAAATTTGAGAACTAAGTTGAATGTTATTTAGCATTCCTAAAACGTCACTTCGCTTAAGTACCAGAAGTACTTGTTAGATAGTGGTTATTGAAACTTAAACAATTTTTTGAGACCCAAAAAAGGAAGCGAGTAATGCGATCTAACAGGAAGATTGTAACAAGCACATAAACCTATTTCTGTGTAAATTAAGTTTTGAAATAACAAATTACTACAAGATAAATTGTGGAAGGGGTGTTAGTGAAATGTCATCCAGATGTAACACGAGCTCATACCATTAAACAGAAACCTTTATACCAGAGTTGAAATATGCATATTCAAATGCACTTATATATAAGCTCTATGACATCCAAGTTGGATTGAAATGTCACCAGTTTGACTTTCATTATGTATGTTTGACTTTGACATGAAGAATAAT
The DNA here is from genome assembly GCA_005239495.1 of Nicotiana undulata. Taxonomy (NCBI): domain Eukaryota; kingdom Viridiplantae; phylum Streptophyta; class Magnoliopsida; order Solanales; family Solanaceae; genus Nicotiana; species Nicotiana undulata. The sequence continues at coordinate 114,774 of ML270289.1, read as the reverse complement.
ATACACTACAGATAGAAGATAAAAAAACATGTTAGCAGGTGTCATATGACGAGCAAACTCTTCTCCGGGCTGAGGAATATATTGGCATTTGCCGATATGTTCAAATGCAGAGAACACATACATTAGAGTTTGCTCGAACAAAAATCACATTCTTCACTAACACCTATTTGTTTTATTTAACAGCTGTGTTTGGGACAGTTTGCAGCAACAACAACAACAACAACCCAGTATAATCCCACAAGTGGGGTCTGGGGAGGGTACTGTGTACGCAGACCTTACCCCTACCCTAGGGTAGAGAGGCTGTTTCCAATAGACCCTCGACATCCTTCCCTCCAAGAACTCCCCACCTTGCTCTTGGGGTGACTCGAACTCACAACCTCTTGGGGGGACAATTTGCCTCCGAGTACCTACTCCTACCTGTACATATACCGTGTAACTAAGGCTTAGGCAAATGAGACGATTCCCTTGGTGTTTTTGCCTCAGCTGCGATCTGCACCATAGCCTTCCATGATTTTTATCCCACTTTACTCATCACCATGCAACACCCTTGGGAGCAATTGTTATCTTAACACTCTTTAGATGTATTAATTGAAATATCAAGAGAAGATGAGAAAAGACCACGCAGAATTTAAACCCATACTTTTGGCAGAATGATTGTCTCACTATGTTGGAGATATAACAAGGAGTGATAACTGATAAAATTATATTATCTCAATGCATAACGATTATATGGGGTGATTTCCATGTCGAATTGTTTCTTAAACCAAACAATTCGAAAGGTCATTCTAATACATAGTGGGAATCCAGTAACTTTTCTTGTTCATTGAAAATCAAAGGTCATTTCAATACATAATGGGAATTCAATAACTTTTATGCCCAAGTACAAACATAGATTTTAATGATAAGAGGAGTTCACCAAGTTTGCAATTTCCTGGTTCATAGAAAATCAGCTAGATTAGTAACACCTCAATTATGAACAACAGTAAGGTGAACGCTAAAAGAAATAGTGAAACTTCAAGGTAAGGCCTTGTTTAGGATTTCAGTATATGAGACAGAAGATTACGCCCAATCTCTAAATATAGTTTAGATTTATCCATATCAAGACTTTTAAATTATGAGAGTTACTTAAGATTGTCTTTAATTGTAAACTGACAAAGCTACTAGCCATGAATAAACATTATTGTTGTACAACAACAACAACAACAAACCCAATATGTGGATTTGGGGAGGGTAGTCTGTACCCCAACCTGATGCAGGTAGAGAAGCTGTTTCCAATACACCCTCGGCTCACGAAGGGTAAGAAGAAGGGGAAAGCAAGAAAGGAAGAAAGAAGGAAGAGAAAGGAAAAGGGAGAAATAAAGGATAAGTAGTACAATATTGTTGTACAACTAAAATGAAGTTTTTCCTCCTTCCTAAGTTGATCCACCGTCTGAAACTTCATACATTTCACTTAACATGAAAAGTAACATGAGACTCACTTTTCCCTTCTCTATATAACTTTTACTATGCTCTGTTTTGAACCCAGAAATGAAACAGTAAATGGTAAGCTTTCTCTCTTTCTTTTTTCCACAATGATCTATTTAATTGATGGCACATGATTATCATGCCATTGATAAGCTACTGAAGAGTTCATTTATTTCAACAGACTTTTAGCTCTTTGTTTATAATCGAGAAATATGTTGTTTCTTGTTTTGAAACTCGGTAGATAATGAACCAGTCACTCTATTTTTCTCCACTTAAATACCAGGTCCTGAGTTGTTCCGTTGATTGTTGAACTAAAACTGTGAGGATAATACGCCTTCAACTCATTTGGCATCAAATGAACATTTTCCCACGATTCATTGCCAAATTAGTTATATTTTGGATAAGTAAGTACAAATTCTAGCAGATTAAATGCCTGAAACAGGCTCATCTACTTCCCCTAACCTCAGTATATATTCAGAATACAAAATTAATCGTATTGCTACCAATTTCTAAGCCTCAATACGAATTAAATTTGCGAAATTAAAGAGGAAAGAAACGTGAAAACAGGAGAGGGAGGAGGAACAAGCCTGCTAATATTGTGCCTGAACTGAACCGATCGATAACCAGCTAAATCCAGCCAGAGCTCCCAAAACCACTGGCGGTTGCGAGCTTTTGGATCGAGCTATATATAAGTGATGAAAACTGTTTAATAATAGTCTAATTTAACCACTATTTTAACATCCCTCAAACTTAAGGGACCACTTGAGTTAAAAGTAATATAGTATTATCTTCTTTCCAGTTTTTTACTACTATGTGGTTAGTTGTTGCTGCCCATCTATTTTGACCAGAGTCAGCCTTCTAACCAAAATTTATCATTGTGCCCTCTAATTTCTCAAAATGTTAAAAAGAAACCCTTGTCACTTCCCACTTTGGTCCCATACTTTTTGTTCATGGCTACCAGGATGATTTAGTAGTAACCCTTTACTCCATTACCTTCAAACTACGAGTGAAGTGTTCGAGTCACATATACCAACGCAATTAAGGACATATATGGTAGAGCCAAGACTCGGGTAAGGAGAATGGAAGGGTACATGATGGGGTTTTACCAAGGTTCATCTCCTGTTATTATTTGCCTTATTGATGGACGAGTTTACGCGATACATCTAAGGGAAAGTATCTTGGTGCATGTTATTTGTAAATGACATAGTATTGATTGAGGAGACGCGATGCGGGTTTAACGTTAGGCTAGAGGTGGAGACATACACCGGAGTCTAAAGGTTTCAGGTTGAGTAGGATTAAGACAGAATACTTTAAGTGCAAGTTCAGTGACGTGATTCAGGAGGCTGACGTGAAAATGAGGCTGGATACACAAGTCATCCCCCGAGAAAAGAAGTTTCAAGTATATTGGGTCTATAGTCCAAGTAATGAGGAGATTGGTGATGATGTCACATATTGTATTGGAACGGAGCACATAAAATTAAGGCTCACATTTGGCATTTTGTATGATAGGAATGTGCCACCAAAGCTTAAAGGTAAATTTTAGAAAGTGGTTGTTAGAGTGAATATGTTGTAAGGAACAGAGATTGGGCTAGTTAAGATCTCTCATATTTTGAAGATGAAAGTAGTGAAAATAAGAATGTTAAAATGAATGTGTGAGCATACCAGGAGAGATATGATTAAGAATGGGATATTCTGGACAAGGTATGAGTAGTCTTTATAGTGGACAAGATGCGGAAAACGTGGTTGAGATGGTTCAAACATATAAAGAGGAGATACATTGTTGCCTTAGTGGGGAGGTATGGGAGGTTGGCTATGGTGGGGCCAAGGAAAGATAAAGGTATGCCAAATAAGTATTGAGGTAAGGTGATTAGGCAGGACATGCCACATTTTCAACTTATCGAGGACAAGACCCTTGATAGGAGGGTATGTAGATCGGGTATTAGGGTAATAGGTTAGTATAGTTTAGTATTTCTTTTTCATATATGATTGATTTCCCATACATGTTATACTAGTATAATCTAGTATTTTCTATTCTTTGAATTCTATTACTACCTTATATTTCTTTTGCTTCAGTTATCTAATTTATATAGCCGCGGCTACAACTTCTCTTTCCTATGGCATCTTCACTTCCATATCTCTTTTTTAAAACTGCTTAGATTTTGCTTTCCTTGAGCTAAGGGTATATTGCAAAGGTACACTACCATTTTCAGACCGCACTTGTGAAATTACACTGAGTATATTGTTGTAGTAGTTCATATTTCACCAAATTTGTAAAGAATCCAATAATAAAAGAATCAAAAGTATACACTATCAATTAATTGAAGACCTAAAATAAGATTTTTTTTTATTGATATATGAGGACCAAAAGCGCAAGTTTTCCTTTGAGATAAATAGAGAGCAATAATTGATTCTGACAGGAAGAGAAAAAAGAGAGAAATAAAAGATCATTTTCAACGAGCTAAGTTTCTCAGCACGTTCCTCAATTCTGTCTTCTAGTCCTGTTTTTTAATATTCTTTCTCATCATCTTCCTTTACTCTTTCCTTCTCCATAAACCAATAAAGGTTCTCACTTTACCTCAAATCTCAAACTCTCATTTCTTGATTCCCTTTTACTCCAATTCAACTGATTCACTCTCTGTTCTTCTTCTAAAAGATGGCTTCTCCTGTGGAAGAAGGTAATTCTAACCATATTTATATTCCATAAAATTAAAAAGAAATCATAGTTGAGTTGATCATCGAATTATCAGTAGCTAGCTTCTATACTTCCAGTGCTTTCTGCTTGATTAGCTGAAGATATAGTTTTAAGTATATATGGGTATTTAGCTGTACAGATTTATATGTAGAAATATGGTTCTTAGGTGGAGATGTATACAAATTTTATTTTACTAAGTAATTTCAGTTGGCTAGGTTGAGTTGTACCTTGTGTTCATTGAGTTGTACCTTGCTTATATATAGAACCCTTAACTTGTCCACCTTTACTGTACAATTCAATATACATAAGCTACAGCCTTTTTACAGCAATCTATCCTAACATACTATAAGCCTATAACTCAACTCAGGAGCCTATAATTATGTCAGTTTTGTGCGAGTATGCGGATTATTTAGATGACAATTAGTCAATCAATTGTAAAGAAATTTGAAACTACTTTGGGTCAGCTTTAGGAAAACTGAAGTTTGTCCGACGTATGAGAATAATTTTTAAATAGTCCTCTTTATGCTTTGATGCTTGATGGTTTTCAGTTCTGAAGACTTTATGATGGAGTTGCTTGTTTATTTATAAGTGGTCTCACACCTGATTCTTGATTATCTAATGCTGAGTAGCTACTCGTTTTTGCTGATGTTTTTGTATGCGCTTGTACTAGGTGAGAGAGACATCGAGAAAGGGTTAATTACTCCAACACTCAGCCAGAACCCTCTAGCTGAGCCATCACCGGCCCCATCTCCATCTTCAGCAACAGCACCAGCTCTGGTGCTTTCCAATTCCGGCAAGAGAATTGACCAAGCAGGGAAAAAGAAATATGTAAAACAGGTGACGGGAAGGCACAATGATACTGAGCTTCACTTAGCAGCTCAGAAAGGTGATCTAGCAGCAGTGAAGCAGATACTTAATGATATTGACACCCAAATGGTGGGGACGCTGAGTGGTGATGACTTTAATCAAGAGGTTGCAGAGATCAGAGCATCTGTAGTGAATGAAGTGAATGAATTAGGAGAGACAGCGCTGTTTACAGCAGCAGCAAAGGGATATCTTGATGTGGTTAAAGAGTTATTGAAGTACTGTAACAAGGAAACTCTTACTAAGAAGAATCGGTCAGGATTTGATCCTTTGCATATAGCTGCAAGTCAAGGACACCATGGTAAAGATCTTCGATTTCTTGATTATCCGATTTGTTTGTCCTTTTTAGTTCATCTTTTTTTTTTTTTTTTTTTTTTCTGGTGATGGGGTTTTAGCTTAAACTCGGCTTGTTAAGTATCTGATTTGGAGAGATGAAGTATAGAGTTTAACCAGAAGACGTTGAAAGATTGAAGAAGTTTCTAACCGAGGGCTAGTTATATGTCTTGTCTGAAAAAATATTAACATTATGTAATTTCAATTGTTTACACTAACTTGACAAATGGAGTAGTAAATCTCATTAGGACTAAAGAATCAGAAAATAGGTGATAAATGGGTTGGATACCTTGCGAAACTAAATTTCCAACTAAATTCTGACTTGAAGTCTTGAACTTGGACTCCAACCTCATGCCTCATGCTTGGATGTGGAGGTCTCTCTCCATTATGCTATTCCTTGTCAAAGAGAGTATAAAATTGAAGCCATTTTGCTTTTGAGTATCATTTCATCAATGTCAGATGCTGGTTGTAATTGAAGGTTTGAACTTTTATGGAATTATACCTACTGCAACCTTTGTATGCCAAAAATGTGTGTGAAGATTATGCAGTAAACATTCTAAAAAAAATTCTATAGTTCAGTAAATGTTGAAGATGCATAAGTTTCAAGATGCCATAAGATAATAGTTATTGGACAAAGACTGATGCTTGCTCTCTTATAACAGCAATCGTCCAATTGCTGTTAGAGCACGATCCTGGACTGAGTAAAACATTTGGACCTTCAAATGCAACCCCTCTTATAACTGCGGCCTCAAGAGGACATATTTCAGTGGTCAATGAACTGCTGTCAAAGGATTGCAGCTTACTGGAAATTTCTAGGTCCAATGGTAAAAATGCATTGCATTTAGCTGCCAGACAAGGGCATGTGGAAATTGTCAAGGCTTTGCTTGACAGAGATCCACAATTAGCAAGGAGGACAGACAAGAAAGGGCAAACGGCATTGCATATGGCCGTAAAGGGGATTAGCTGTGAGGTGGTGATATTGCTTCTCGAGGCTGATGCTGCTATAGTTATGCTGCCAGACAAGTTTGGCAATACAGCACTACACATAGCCACCCGAAAAAAGCGTGCAGAGGTATGCAATCTGTCACTCAAACATGACGTTTCTGTGTAATACTTCCCCCCATCCCACCCCAGCAAATACAAAATTATAAATTCTCTACCTTTATCCGTTTGTAATGCACGGTGTGCTGCAAAGCATGGCACAAAATTACTATTGTGTATAACTAACGAGAAGAAAATTATTGTTAAAACTGGTGTTTATTTTTTCTGATTGGCTACGTAAATCATATTAGCTTTGCTCGTCCATATTGGGTATTAGAAGTTGAACCTTCACTATAGTAGCATTTAATAATTTTGTTCTAGCCGAATGCGTCTATGATGACATTTCCCCTTTATGTTCTCAGAGAAATGGTTTGACTTCTACTACTGCCAGCCAATTCTATGAACCTGATTTTTGAATGGTCTTGCAAGCCGCTACTACCTAAAATACCTTTTTATTTTTCTTTTCTTCAACTTTGGTGGTGCTTGTCTCTGAGATGATGCAAACTTTGGATCACTATAGATTCAATGGTTTCAAAAATCATGGTCTTTGGCGACATTTTTTCACCTTGAAAATAAATAATGCATGGTATCCATTCTTTTGGTTCTTCTACAAATTTTCTTTTGAGCTACCTGAAGCACTTCCCTTCTTGCTTCTAACCTCCGACTGTTGGAACTTACTAGGCCTATATCACCTGAAATTCATAAATGATATTGTGAGCGATCATAATTTTAGAACATTTGCCTTGCAGATAGTGAGGGAGTTGCTACGCCTACCTGATAGTAATGTTAATGCACTGAACAGAGATCACAAAACAGCTCTTGACATAGCCGAAGATCTTCCCCTCTCCGAGGAATCCGCAGAAATAAAGGAGTGTTTATACAAATATGGAGCTGTTAGAGCCAACGAATTGAACCAACCAAGGGATGAGTTGAGGAAAACTGTTAGCCAAATCAAGAAAGATATTCACACACAGCTTGAACAAACTAAGAGGACCAATAAAAATGTCCATGGAATTGCTAAAGAGCTTAGAAAGCTCCATCGAGAAGGGATCAATAATGCAACGAATTCTGTGACTGTCGTTGCTGTTCTCTTTGCCACAGTTGCCTTTGCTGCTATTTTTACTGTACCTGGAGGCGATGATAATAATGGAGTGGCTGTGGTTGTGACCACTGCTTCTTTTAAAATCTTCTTCATCTTCAATGCCCTTGCACTTTTTACATCTCTTGCTGTTGTCGTAGTTCAGATTACATTGGTTAGAGGAGAAACAAAGGCAGAAAGAAGAGTTGTAGAGGTAATTAACAAACTGATGTGGTTGGCTTCTGTCTGCACTTCAGTGGCATTTATGGCATCCTCTTATATAGTGGTCGGTCGCAAGTTTGAGTGGGCTGCAATTTTGGTAACAGTAGTAGGGGGAGTAATAATGGCCGGTGTTCTTGGAACCATGACTTACTATGTGGTAAGATCAAGGAAGAAAAGATCGATAAGGAAGAAGGAAAAGCATGCAAGAAGCGGTTCCAACTCATGGTACCACTCTGAGTTCTCTAATTCAGATATTGACAGGATTTATGCCCTTTGATGCGGAGAGTTGCCACTTAACGAGGAAACTCCCAAGAGTTTTCAAATGAAAGAGTTACAGATTTGTATGTAGTGAAGGCATTGTTCTTGAGGGACTGATAAATAACTCATATCCTTTCATCCTGTTGTGAGCCGTTAAACTTGATCCCTGCATCTGGATGTTTGATCTGTTCATTTTGGGGGGAGGTTCCATTTTACGTGTAGATTCCTGGAAACAAGGAAGGTTTCTGTCCTGCATCAGAATATGATGCAAAAATGTATAATTTCTTAAGCTAAACTCATGGAACTGTAGATTTTAGTTTGTGGTATGGGATCTAAATATTCCTGTATAATCTAGCATCAGGAAAGATATCGTAAAAATGATCCATTAAGCTACCACTTTATGTTGTAAAGCATCTACCATTGCGGAAGAATTCTATGTAAACTACATGTTTTATGTGCCTGTTTGGTCTATTGCATCTGAATTTTCTGCCATGACAGACTGAGATTTCCGGTTGTCTGAAAAGGTTAAAAAGTTTTCCCCCCCTATGATTCTAAAGTCAACTAATTTTCAACTTAGCCTCAAGAAAAATTTGAATAGTTTTCAAAGCTGCAACTTATAGCAGTTTGGTGTATTTTCTGATTGTCCAACATATACTACTTTTGGGGTAATTCTTGGATATCTGAACTTGACTTTTAAAAACGTGATTTAATATAGTCCAATTTAGCTTTAAAATCGATTAAATTGACTTTTCATAAGCGAAAAGCGCCTGACAAATGGCTATGGAAAAAAAAAAAAGTTGATATCACCCTCTTTAACTATCAACTTCTTTTTGAGTTACCTACTTCTAGGGGGTCCCGAAGCCATCCAGAACTATATTCTTTTTCATATTAAAATCCCTCGATTGAATTTTTAGAGGCGTGTCTGGTACACGCTCATAAATAACTAAAAACGTGCCACGTGGCACTAGGCGTGGCTATCTAACTCAGCCTAAAATCCCCCAAACTATCCGATGTCCCCAAAACCCTCTTGAACTATATTTTTCTATATATAAAAAACTCCGTTGAATTCTTAGAGGTGTGTCTGTATAGCTACATTAACTTATGGTTGATACCAAATTTTTTATATAGCTAGCTTACTCGTGGTATATTACTTTCGGATGACTGATTAATTCAACGCATTTTTGGCCAAAGTAGGATCTAATAAAAATGAGTTATTTTTAATTTTAATTGTGGTTGTGATGTATGCTAGGTTCCAATAGAATAAGTCCTTGTCTATATATTATTTTTTTCGAGAAGTAGATACTTCCATTAATACTAAATATTGTTCATAATATTACAAATCATTTGTGCCTTATGATGGACACATAAGTTCCCGTAGCTGGCTAGCAACTTACAGGCACCTTCTGAGAGGTATTTAACAAAAGGAGAACAACCTAGTTTATTTAAAGATACTTACAACATAACAAAAGGTGGTGGAGTAGCAAAAATTGACATTTTCCTAATATTGGACTGATTAGAGGCTTCCTTGGCTAGCATGTGAGTCACCATATTTCCTTGGCTAAATTTATGGCTGATCACCATCACTTCTTCTTCTGGGGCATTAACAACCTGCAAGAATGTGTAACATCGTTAAAAATTTCATGATTTGTTGATAAGGTTTGTATTACCATTGTGGAATCAGTTTTAACTTTGATTGGGTAGTAGTCGTTGTCTCTGGCAAGTTTGAGACTTGCTTGAAGGGCCGGAAGTTCTGAGGCGTAGAATGCTCATGGCATGGATTTATTGGTTGAAGCCCATGATCCAGTCTCCTGAGCTGGTTAAAACTCCCCCTATAGCGACTGATCCCTTTTTGAAGGCACCGTCTATATTGAGTTTGTACCAATTTTCGGGGGCTTATGCCAAAGTATCACATTTTTTTCTGGGTATGCATGTTAGGTTTATTTTCGGCTAGAAATTTATATTCTAAAGCATGGTTTATAACAGTGCTAGCCTTCTAATAAAGGGTTATGTTTTTGTGAAGGTTGTTGTTTCTGTTAATCTAGATGCCCCAGATGGCAAATGCAAAGAAGTTTCATATTTTATGGGAAGAGTGGGTAACCTATGATTCAGGTTTTTGATGGTGAGAAGTCAATGAATACTTGTGTTGTGGGGTATATGGTGAACACCTAAAGTTTGCCAAAATTTGAGAATGAGGGACAGTTCAATAAAATGTGTTTTATAGTATCTTCCGCCTCGTGATATGCTATGCAACATTTGTCAATGTTGATACCAATGCGAGCTAAATAAGATCTAAAGGGAATTTTATTGTGGTAGCATAAAAATAGCAAATATTTGATATTGTTTGGGAAACTGATTCTCCAAATCCATTTGAAGTTATTTTCACTATGGTATAGATTGTTGATGAGGTTGTAGCAAGAACTCGTGGAGAAACGACCACTACCACTATTTTCCCATATTGCAACATCTTTGGAGTTTTGGGTTAGAGGGAGAGGGATGGAGTTAATAATCTTTAAGATGGGATCTGGAAGTTGGAAGGATATCTTGTTCAAGTTCCAAGTGTTATTAGAACAAAGATCATTTATCTTGATGGAGAGATCACTAGAGTTGAAAGGTCCCTCTATACAATATCTAAGGTAGGGCATAGATGGTATCCATTTAGAGTTCCAAACATCAAGGTCAGAGTCAGCCATAAAGTGCCTTTATTACAAAAAAAAAAAGCAACCCTTAAGAATACTTTTCCATATAAAAGAGATAGAGGTTGTGATTTTACACGAGGCATAAGAGCAGGCCAGTGTTTTGGGCCAAGGAGAGTCAATTTGAGAGATTAAACGCCAAGAGAGACCTTTTAATATAGCCAAATTTTTATATCTTGTTGTCCTTGGTCCAAGCCCACCAAACTTACACAAATGTTCCAAATAAATCTCAACTTATCAACCTCTAGCCATTAGTTATAGATTTACCAAAACTAGCCAATAAAAATTAAAAACCCAAATAATAGGGTTCTTTCTCTCAAAGAATCACATGCAAAAATCACCTTCCATATTTTTAAGCGTGATTAGAAACACTAGATACAAGACGGAAAGGAAATTTCATGGATGAGGTAGCAAATAAGGTGATGAAATACAAAAATATATACAATATTCCAAAAATCTAAACAAAGAAGGACCTTTTTCAATGGGTATAGTTGAAATTCATTGAAAATATATAGATAAGTCAATATACAAAATTTGAGGAAGATTGTAGGTGATTTGGTTTTGTATCAAAATTCGTAATTAATCGAGTTCAAAAAAGTCTTCTGCGACACATGTATCAAACATGTATCACGCATGTATCTCACACACATGTATACATGGATATACATGTGATACACAATTGATACAAATATGATACATATGTGATACACAAATGATACACAGTGTGATACACATATCATTTTTTTCATGTTCAATTTTTACTTCGAATTTTCGATTCAAACCACCTCAAAACTTCACCAAATCATCCAAAAACTGAGATGCAAGCTCCTTAAATTGTGCCCAATCTATTCTAATAATACCCACTCAAAACAAAGCAAAAATTTGATATTATTTTTTGCTACAAATAGCTATTGGCTAATATTAGCAATATTTTATGAATTGGCCAATTTTTGTAATGAGCTACTTATAAATGGACATAGCTGGTAATTTTACTATTTTTTAGGGGTGGTGATTGTTTTCCAGTTGATGAGATGAAGCTTTTTCTTATCTTTAGTAGACCCCAAATAAAGTCCCGCTGGATTTTGTCTATTTGGTTATGGATCTTCATGGGAAGCAATGTATATTGCATAATGTAGTTAGGTATGGCATTAAGGACAGAGTGGGATAAGTTAGTTCTCCCCATGATATTGAGAAAATTAGCTTTCCAATTAGCAAGCTTTGTCCGCATGTTATCAATAACAAATTGGAAATTGATCACGCCCAACTATGCCTTATAAAAAGGATTAAGCGGTCGTTGCAAATATAATTTGGTTATTTAGCCCAGAGTCGAATCCCACAGGAAATTAACCTATCGATTACTTTTGTCAGACTCACTTAATTCTCCGTAATCAACTTCCCAAATATTTTGATAACAATTGGTAATGTTTCTACTAACTATAACTGAATAAAATTAAATAAACTAAACGCTAACTATGACTGAGTTGTAAACAAATAAGAGAAGGATCTAAGGTTGTGATTTCCCCTATTGATGGAATCCCTTCATATTATGTGTCTTATAGTTTTTCCTAATCGTCTCTATCAATCATGAGCACTCGTATTACCGTAACTCTCTCCCGAGTAATTACAACAATTTACTAGACGCCCTCTCCCGAGTAACGCTAGCTGGCTTTTGTTACAGCTCACTTAGATTGCACCCAAGGTTTCGTTATCCCTAATCACACCTTTAAACCCTTGGTTATTGATCCCTCATATACTTTGGGAGTGGTATTGTTCAACAAATGCCTAAATATGCACTCTCTCCCGAGTAATACATACTAAATAGGCATAGCTAATTGAGGATACTATCAATTAACTACAATAATAACGTAATTGAACAAATAGAGATTAAACTGGGCAAACTATATTAACACAACAAGAAGTTCATCCCTCAACAGGTTCCATCAAAACCTTAGACTAAATAAATTAGCTACTCATAATTGTGCTCATAAAAACAACAGTAGAAATCATCATGAATGGAAAAACAAAAGGAAGAAAGGTGAAACTCGATGCCGAATTATCCTCCTTTCCTCTTGCATCTTCTTGCCTTGAACAAAACCTTAAAACCCTTGATATCCTCTCTTTTGGGAGAACTGGACCTTTTATAGGTTAAGTGGAATTGCCCTCAACTTTCCAAGTTTACCCCTGAATTTATCGCGTTTCTGGACAGACTAGCGCGACCGCGCTCGTGACCACGCTAAATGCAATGTACATTATCCCATTTCTGTTGGACTAGCACGGCCGCTCTTTGGGCCGCGCTAATCGCACATTCTTCTACCCAGCGACCTCTGCTCTAGCGTGCCCGCGCTAAGGCCATGCTTGGCCCACGCTAGAGTAGATTGTCTATTTTTCTCTCTTTCTCTTCCTTCTTTCATACGCTCTTAACTCCGAGGGGCCTTTCTTGCTTTAATTTAGCTCCAAACACTGTCCTAGGTCCTCATAAGCACGACTTGCTCCTACAAAACATTAAATTCACAATTAGAGCCAGTTTATCGTCATTTAACCTTTCTAGAACAGTGAAGCATAGTAAAGTTGGGCCATAAATAATAGCTAAACTACATGAATCTAGCCTATTATCAACACCTCACACTTAAATCATTGTTAGTCCTCGAGCAATCCACCATACTCTACAAAGGTTCCTTCACTAAGCACCCCCCTAACGTGTCACACCAAGAACATATCACAAAAGTTGCATCTATTAATGTAACATCTTTTCCTCAAGAGTCGACTCTCACGTGCCGTGCAATATTCATACTTTCTCAATTTACTCTATACAGAGGTCAAGACTTACATTTCCTTCATGAATCAAGTGCCCTCACATCACACACAAGAGTAGCTCCACAAGCAATAACATTAAGAACAATTAGGAACTCAGATAGACAAAATTCACTCACTCTCATAAAGAACATTCATATGCCACAAAGAAGCACCTTAGGCTTGCATGTAATGTACTACTCTACTAATCGAGCTCATTCAGTCTAAGATCAATTAGGACTTCATTTGGTTGTAATGTAGGCTAAGGTATGGGTAGAATATATTTGGATATAGTGACTCGCCTCCCTAAGCACTTTTAATACAATTACTTCCGCATTCAGAACCATATTTATGTCAGACCAGACATTCCACCCCACTTCTAGTTATAATACCTCAAACTCCTTTAGGTGCAATTGTATCAAGTCACCACTTATCAAGAACTACATTTATTTATTTTATCTTCTTCTTTTTTTTTTCTTTTCTTTTCCAATGGCGCTTATTCTTTCACTTTTTCAAAACACTGCACCTTTTTCCTTATTCCATTGGTTCCACTTAAAAACCCAAATCAACCACCCCACACTTTAACTTTTACATACTTCCTAACAATTCAAGTGCTCATGGGAGGTAAAAGGGTTCAAATAGATGGGTCATTCAAACAATTGGGTAAGGGTTGTAATGTGGTTGCCAAAGAAACAAGCTTATAGGCTCAACGGGGTTAACTACGATAGATCATATTTAAGTGGGTATACTTTATATATCTGGCTTAACAAAGAAATGCCTATATCACTTCTAAGACTGAATAAAGCTGCTATTTCGCTTTGCAAACACATAGGGCAAGTTACAGGCATCAAATGCAGAGTATAGAATACAATACAATAAAATACAATACTACTCACACACACATGGCACATGAATCACTCCAGATTGGATTATCAAAACACTCTCGTTGAGCACTCAAGTCAGTTGAAAACATACAACTTAAGGCACTTTAACAAGAATCAACAACTGAGACTAAGCATCACACTCTAGTGTCTACTGTGTTCAGGTGTAACAATGCTAAGGGGTTCTCTTCCTATCTCAGCTCATCGCCCATAAGTACCTAATAAAAACTAAAAACAAAATAAATAAAAACTAACTACACCCGGTTCAAGCAAAACCCTTGAAAAAGAACCGCGACCCAAAGAAAACCCAAGGGGGAGTTACTACACTACCTAAAACAGAAAAACTTTTTGGTATTTTCTTTAGACTTACTTCCCTCAAGAAAACTGTCTAGGAGATCCAACGTCAAGAAGAGTCCAACATATTTCTGGTGTTTTTTTTTATGGTCGACTTAGACCCTCAAGAACCCCGTCGAATGAGATACGTCGTCGGGACAAGTCGACTTACATAATTAAACTACTACGTAAAACCAAAAGAAAACAAAACCCAAAAGAAAACAAAAGAAAACATATAACATTTATGTTCCTACATATATACACATACAATGAAGTAATCCCCCACCCCACACTTAAAAGGATGACATGACCTCATGACATTCAAAATAAATCAAAGTAAGGTAAAGGAACTTCCCTGGAGGATCAATCTTGGTCGGAGACCATCCCAGGGTCCAGATGACATGCACGACCCAGAGCTCTCATCCAGCCCATAATTTTCTTTTCCGATTTAACCTGCTGGGTGGCCACTGCATCAACAGGCGTTCCTAAGTCAGCGACCGAGGTACGCAACCCTGCCAGCTCCTGTTCCAGATTGTCCAACCTCTGACTCTGACTGACCCTAGACGGGCCTGCTACGTCGGCAACATGCTCATGAGCGGGCAGCTCCTCTCCCACTTCGATCTGCTCGTCCTCCTCCTCCTCAGACTCATCCTCCCCGTCAGCACCACCAGTCGCCACAACATCCTTCCCAGTAGTTACCTTTTCTGCTCGATAGGCGGCCTCTGTCGGCGCTTTTCCATCTACCGCCAAAATTTCCGGCACCCGGGCTGCACGACATAATCTAGTGACAAGAGAGGGGAAGAAGAATCCATAGCTCTTAATTGGACAACGAACAAACATCTCCTTGTGCATGAGCTTGGCCACGTCAAAGTCGTGGCCCGTCATGAAACACCATATCAAACATGCACGAGGAGCATTCACCTCCGTGGTGTTGTGGGACGGGATCAGGCGGTTGTTTATCAGATATAGCCAGCACTTCGCTTCAAAGGTGAGTGCCGACGACTGGAACTTGTCCCCGTATTTATACCACTTAACCTCCTTGTCAGGGGCACAGATAATTGGAAGAAACGTCTCCCACTGAGTGAAGCGTCTACCATACGCCTCATAGAAGTCGTCCATCTCCGCCACGGGACCTGGCAACCGGTAGGCGCTCCTAATGGCTTTCACAGAGGCGTTCACATGCCTCTTCCTCACGGTGACCACATCATTCCTGGTCCGAAACGTTTGCATAAAATCCTCTCACCACCATCGCATTGGCTTCGTCCGGATCTTCAAAGAACACATTCAACCGATGCCGGAGCAGCTCATTATAAATGTTTGGACAGTCATGCCGGAGAGACGTTGTATCCATGCCACGTTCTAGTATTGGATTCTTTGATTCTTTTTCAGCAAACCGGTCCTGAGCCTTAGCGGATACGAACTTTTTGCTATCAAAAGGACGAGCATCCGTTGACGTTCGTGCTCTCGATGATTTCGCTTGTCTGCTGGATGAAGGACCGATGATTTGCGCTCTCTGGGGGGGTGCCATTGTACCTACAATAAGGACATCACTAGCGCAACACAAAAGAGGTGACCCAACTGTGGTTACTCAGACTTCACCCTTACAATTGGTCACAATTATCAGTGACATTCACTGTGGCATTTAAACAAACACTTGGTGGGCATCATTCACCGGAGCCCCCCAATTAATCAACTTGAAACCCAATTTCCACCACAATTGCCCTAAATTTACCCAACTAAGTCAAGAGATACAACTCCACAAATGCCACCACCCAAAAGCACTAAGTATACACTACCAGCTACTTCTAAGAAAAGAGAAGAAAAATTACTACCTAACAAAGAATTAAAAAGAAAACCTAACAAAAATTGGTGTGTGTGGGGGGGGGGGGGGGGGGGGTGTAATTAGCAGTGAACTTGGGAGGATGAGGGTTGAGAGTGAATAGGGGAGGGAGAGAGGCGTATGGTGAGAGGGTGGAAGAGTAAGAGTTGTAGAGGAGAAGTGTTGTAGGAGGAATAGGAGAAAGGGGGTTAGGGTTGGGGGGGATAAGAAATAAGAGACAAATTAAAATCAAAATTTTTTTTTTTACACTTAACGAAAACAAACCTGTCCAGCGACCTCACTAGCGCGGTCATAGCGCGACCGCGCTAGTTCCAGGCAGAATGATCCCTGATTTGCGCGGCCACTAGCACGGGCACTAGCGCAGCCACGCTACTGGGACCTCAAAATTTTTCATTTTTTTCTACCTTTTCCCTTAGTGTGGCCATATTCCTCCCTCGCCTAAGCTCACATGCATGTGTTAGTACTTACAACAATTCAACTACTATTCAACTACACTAAAAACACTACACGTTGGGTTGCCTCCCAAACCAGCGCCTTAGTTAATGTCGTGGCACGACAATTACAACAAGTCAATGGGTTGCCTTCCATGCAACGCCTGATTTGCGCGACACGACGCAGATGAGCGCATTTAAGGCTCGCTCGACCTCTGAGGTTCAGTCAGATGTATCACAGACACTTCCATGGTTTCATCCATGCCCACATACGGTTTCAATCTATGCCCATTAACTCTGAATGTGTAGGAATCTTTTTCTGAAGCAATCTCTATGGCACTTGAAGGGAGCACTTCGACCACCCGAAATGGCCCAGACCACCGTGACTTGAGTTTACCCGAAAATAGACTCAATCTTGAATTATACAGCAACGCCATATCTCCGAGTTTGAAGTTTCGCTCAACAATGTTCTTATCGTGTAGCCTCTTCATTCTTTCCTTGTACAACCTCGTGCTCTCGAAAGCAAGATATCGGAACTCATCTAGCTCATGCAATTTTGTGACTCTATTTGTGCCCGCAGCCTCAAGGTCTAGATTTAGCTATTTCAATGCCCACCAAGCTCTATAATTCTAGTTCCACTGGCAAGTGATAGGCCTTCCTGAACACCAACTTGTATGGTGACATACCAATTGTTGTTTTGAAAGCGGTTCTGTAGGCCCAGAGTGCATCATCTAGCTTTTTCTCCCAATTAGTTCTTGTGGCGTTCACAGTCTTAGTCAGCACACTCTTTATTTCTCTATTCGACACTTCAACCTGTCCACTAGTCTGAGGATGGTATGGGGTTTCCACCTTGAGGCGCACATCGTACTTTGCTAGCAATTTCTCAAAGGCACGATTGCAGAAGTGAGTGCATCCGTCACTGATAATGGCTCTCGGGATCCCAAAATTGGTGAATATATTCTTCTTTAAAAACCCCACCACCACCCTTGCATCATTGGTGGGGAATGTTGCAGCTTCCACCCATTTGGACACATAATCTACAGAAACAAGTATGTACTTATTGCCATAAGAGCTAACGAAGGGGCCCATGAAGTCTATCCCCCACACATCGAACACTTCAACCTATTGAATTGGGTTCATGGGCATCTCATGGCGACGGGAAAGGTTCCCGGTTCGCTGACATTCATCGCAGCCCTTCACCCATTGATGTGCATCCTTAAACACAACTGGCTAGTAGAACCCAGCTTCTAGAAATTTTGTTGCCGTCCTGACTCCTCCAAAATGTCCGCCATATGCCGATGCGTGACATGCCTGCAAAATAGAAGATTGTTCTATCTCGAGGACGCACCTCCGGATCATATTGTCAATACAAATTCTAAACAAATAAGGTTCATGTTGACCCATGTCACTGCATAGTTTTGAAGATTGACAAAAGCTGACCAGTTGAACCAGGTCCATCAGAGCACACATCTTGGAACTGAATAGCTGGCACATGAACCGTATACGCATAGGAGATAGTTGTGATTGTGAAGTATCAATGAACCAAGAGATTGTCTCCTAATACGAAAAGGTTGCAAACTGATGAGAGAATAGAAGTTGAATTCAGCAAGGAGAAGTAACAAAGGAAGGAAGTTGAGTTTAATTCGAATTCTTTCTCCCAGGAAGAGTCGAACTAGAATTGATTGACAAACTCAACTACTGACTCTATAAATACTCGAAGTATTTCTGCTGGAATTTTTGATGCACGAGTACAGAAGTGAATCAAGATCTGAAAGCAAAATTCCCAGTTATTTTGCAAGCAGATTTAGTGTGCGATACAAAGGCTACAGTTCAGCTAGAAGAACCAGTTTCATCGTTGATGTATTGAGTCTAGTTGATTGTAGTAGGTGTTTCAATATTGTATCTTATCAGCTTTCTTAGAAGCAAATTGTAATAGGTACACATTGTTCAAGTTAGAGTTAACTTGAAGCTTGTAGAAATTAGCTAGAGGCTAGTTGATACAAAGGGATTAGAGTTAGTCCTAGGATTACAAAAGAGTTTATTTTGTAAGTCCGTTTGGCTCAGAGTTTTAGTGAAGAGTTTGAGAAAATCCTACTGAGGTGTAGGTCGTGGTTTTTTCACCTTTTGAGCCAGGTGTTTTCCACATAAAAATCTTTGTGTTTTTACTTTACTACTTTTATTATTCCAAAAATAGCAGTAGTTGGAACACCAAGAAGAACCATGTTCTTCCAGTTAGACAACACTTGGAAAATTGGGTACTGAAAAATTAACTTATATAATTGTGTGGTATTGACGTCTAAAACATCAATTGGTATCAGAGCAGGTTATCCTTGAAAAGGCTAACACCTTGGAAAAGATCAAAATGAGTGCACCACCTAGGAACTGGGTAGGTCAATCAACTACAAGGCCACCACTCTTCAATGGACAGTACTACTCTTGGTGGAAGAACAGAATGAAGGACCACCTGATTGGAGAAGACTATGAACTCTGGGACATAGTCACTGATGGACCTCTAGCTACAATGAAGAATACAGCTGAAGGTTTAAATGTACCAAAGACTAGGGCTGATTGCACTGTTGAAGATCTGAAGAAATGGGAGAAGAATGCTAAGGCCAAGAAGTGGCTAGTTTATGGATTACGTCCAGATGAATACAGCAGAATCCAAAGTTGCACCACAACCAAAGAAATCTAGGATACTCTACAAGTAGCCCATGAAGGAACACCTCAGGTAAAGAGGTCTAGAGGTACTCTACTATACTCTCAGTATGAAAACTTCACTATGAAAGAAGGAGAGACTATCCAAGA